>BMAV01004076.1:0-27962 GCA_019973955.1 Trichonephila inaurata madagascariensis
AATTAAGCCCATTTTTTAAGTGGAACGCTTTAAATGGGAAAAACCGAATTAAAATTTTTTACTTTTTTCGGTGTACTTTGATACTTATCATAGAAATATTACCAAAGTGATATAAGTCGAGTTCTAATAATCGCACGGTATTGTTTTAAAATGTTTTGGGTTTGGGGCAACTCCCATTCGAATGACACCGGTTTTTAAAATCGGTCGGTAAGTTATCTTTCAAAAATAGGTCTGTTTTTCAAGATGTTTCATTTTTAAAAAACAGTTACATGAGTTTCGTGAAACGGAGACCAGATTTAGATTCCTGGTCAAATTTCGGGTGAAATGGGTCAATTTGGTAAGTTTCTAGGGTTAAAAAAAAGTAGTGGTGGGCATGTCACTGAAACAGAGTATTGAAAGAGGGGACAAATTTCAAAGAAACAGTTGGGCATAACTTTTGAACTAATTGGAATTTCGACAAGCGCCATACATATTCGTAATCAGCGTTGATTTCTGTGCAAGAATAACTAAGTTTGGTGGGAATTGGCTGTATTTTTAAAATCGGTCGGTAAGTTGGCTTTCAAGACAAATAGGTCGGTTTTTTCAAGATGTTTCATTTTTAAAAATCAGTTACAGGAATTTCGTGAAACGGAGACCAGATTTAGATTTCTGGTGAAATTTAGTGAAATGGTCACTTTGGTAAGTTTTAGGTAAAAAAAAAAGTGGTGGGCATGTCACTAAAACAGTGTATTGAAGAGGTAACAATTTAAAGAAACAGTTGGGGGTAACTTTTTAACTAATAGGAATTACAAGCGCCATACATATTCGTGATCAGCGTTCAACTCTGAGCAAGAATTTAATTTTGGTAGGAATTTTAGGAAGACAAATAAATGTCCCAAACGCACGGAAAGAGAAATGCGTTGATTAAGCCCATTTGAAAGTGGAACGCTTCAAATAGGATAATACCGCAATTAAAATTTTTTTACTTTTTTTCGGTGTAATTCTGATACTTGTCATATAAATATTACCTAAGTGATATAACTCGAGTTCTAATAATCGCACGGTATTGTTTAAGTGTCTTTGGTTTGGGGGCAACTCCCATTCGAATGACACCCGGTTTTTTAAAATCGGTCGGTAAGTTAACTTTCAAGTCAAATAGGTTGGGGTTTTCAAGATGTTTCATTTTTAAAAAACAGTTACATGAGTTTCGTGAAACGGAGACCAGATTTAGATTCCTGGTCAAATTTCGGGTGAAATGGGTCACTTTGGTAGTTTTTAGGGTAAAAAATAGTTGGACATGTCACTGAAACAGTCACTGAACACTATAACTTTTGAACTAATTGGAATTTCGACACGCGCCATACATATTCGTGATCAGCGTTGAATTCTGTGCAAGAAAAACAAAGTTTGGTGGAATTGGCCGTATTTTTAAAATCGGTCGTTAAGTTGGCTTTCAAGACAAATACTCGGTTTTTTCAAGAAGTTGTTTCATTTTTAAAAAGAAGTTACAGGAATTTCGTGAAACGGAGACCAGATTTAGATTCCTGGTCAAATTTCGTTTGAAATGGGTCACTTTGGTAAATTTCTAGGGTAAAAAAAAATAGTGGTGGACATGTCACTGAAACAGTCACTGAAAACTATAACTTTTGAACTAATTTGAATTTCGACAAGCGTCATACATATTCGTGATCAGCGTTGAATTCTGTGCAAGGAAAACTAAGTTTGGTGAGAATTGGCCGGTTTTTTAAAATCGGTCGGTAAGTTCGCTTTCAAGCCAAATATGTCGGTTTTTTCAAGGTGTTTCATTTTTAAAAAACAGTTACAGGAATTTCGTGAAACGGAGACCAGATTTAGATTCCTGGTCAAATTTCGAGTGAAATGGGTCACTTTGGTAAGTTTCTAGGGTAAAAAAAAAATAGTGGTGGGCATGTCACTTAAACAGTGTATTGAAAGAGGTAACGAATTTCAAAGAAACAGTTGGTCATAACTTTTGAACTAATTGGAATTTCTACAAGCGCCATACATATTCGTGATCAGCGTTGAACTCTGAGCAAGAAATTTAATTTTGGTAGGAATTTAGGAAGACAAAAAAATGTCCCAAACGCACGGAAAAGAGAAATGCGTTGCAATTAAGCCCATTTGTAAGTGGAACGCTTCAAATAGGATAATACCAGAATTAAAATTTTTTTACTTTTTTTCGGTGTACTTCTGATACTTATCATAGAAATATTACCAAAGTGATATAAGTCGAGTTCTAATAATCGCACGGTATTGTTTTAAGTGTGTTTGGGTTTGGGGGCAACTCCGCATTCGAATGACACCCGGTTTTTTAAAATCGGTCGGTAAGTTATCTTTCAAGCCAAATAGGTCTGTTTTTTCAAGATGTTTCATTTTTAAAAAACAGTTACATGAGTTTCGTGAAACGGAGACCAGATTTAGATTCCTGGTCAAATTTC
Organism: Trichonephila inaurata madagascariensis; assembly: GCA_019973955.1. NCBI lineage: Eukaryota > Metazoa > Arthropoda > Arachnida > Araneae > Nephilidae > Trichonephila > Trichonephila inaurata. Next base: position 2,436 of record BMAV01004076.1, read on the forward strand.
GGGTGAAATGGGTCAATTTGGTAAGTTTCTAGGGTTAAAAAAAAGTAGTGGTGGGCATGTCACTGAAACAGAGTATTGAAAGAGGGGACAAATTTCAAAGAAACAGTTGGGCATAACTTTTGAACTAATTGGAATTTCTACAAGCGCCATACATATTCGTGATCAGCGTTGAACTCTGAGCAAGAAATTTAATTTTGGTAGGAATTTAGGAAGACAAAAAAATGTCCCAAACGCACGGAAAAGAGAAATGCGTTGCAATTAAGCCCATTTGAAAGTGGAACGCTTCAAATAGGATAATACCGCAATTAAAATTTTTTTACTTTTTTTCGGTGTAATTCTGATACTTGTCATTTAAATATTACCAAAGTGATATAACTCGAGTTCTAATAATCGCACGGTATTGTTTTAAGTGTCTTTGGGTTTGGGGGCAACTCCCCATTCGAATGACACCCGGTTTTTTAAAATCGGTCGGTAAGTTAACTTTCAAGCCAAATAGGTCGGGGTTTTCAAGATGTTTCATTTTTAAAAAACAGTTACATGAGTTTCGTGAAACGGAGACCAGATTTAGATTCCTGGTCAAATTTCGGGTGAAATGGGTCACTTTGGTAAGTTTCTAGGGTAAAAAAAAATAGTGGTAGACATGTCACTGAAACAGTCACTGAACACTATAACTTTTGAACTAATTGGAATTTCGACACGCGCCATACATATTCGTGATCAGCGTTGAATTCTGTGCAAGAAAAACAAAGTTTGGTGGGAATTGGCCGTATTTTTAAAATCGGTCGTTAAGTTGGCTTTCAAGACAAATACTCGGTTTTTTCAAGAAGTTGTTTCATTTTTAAAAAGAAGTTACAGGAATTTCGTGAAACGGAGACCAGATTTAGATTCCTGGTCAAATTTCGTTTGAAATGGGTCACTTATGGTAATTTCACAGAGGTAAAAATAGTGGTGGACATGTCACTGAAACAGTCACTGAAAAACTATAACTTTTGAACTAATTTGAATTTCGACAAGCGTCATACATATTCGTGATCAGCGTTGAATTCTGTGCAAGGAGAGAAAACTAAGTTTGGTGAGAATTGGCGGTTTTAAAATCGGTCAGTAGAGTTCACTTTTAAACTAAATATGTCGGTTTTCAAGGTGTTTTCATTTTTAAAAAACTAGTTTAGAATTTCGTGAGAAACGGAATGAATTTAGATTCCTGGTCAAATTTCAGGGTATGCGGTCACTTTGGTAAGTTTCTGAGGGTAAAAAAAACAGTGAATTGGAGCATGTCACTTAAACAGTGTATTGAAAGGAGGCAGCAATTTCAAAGGAAGCAAATTTAGTATAACTTTTTGAACTAATTGGAATTTCTACAAGCGCCACTTACATATTCGTGATCAGCGTTGAACTCTAGTAGAAATTTAATTTTGGTAGGAATTTTAGGAGACAAAAAAATGTCCCAACACTTTACGAAGAGAGAAATGCGTTTACAAAGAATTAAACCCATTTGTAAAGTGGAACGCTTCCAAATAGATAATACCAAAGAAATTAAAATTTTTACTTTTTCGGTGTACTTCACAAACACTTATCCTTGAATATTACTTAGAAATTGATATAGAGATCAGTTCTAATAATCGCACGGTATTGTTTTAGGGTGTGTTTGGGTTTTGGGGCAACTCCCCATTCGAATGACACCCGGGTTTTTAAAATCGGTCGGTAACTTATCTTTCAAGCCAGAATGGTGTTTTTGAATGAACTTCATTTTTAAAAAACAGTTTACGTAGTTTCGTGAAACGGGGCAAGATTTAGATTCCTGGTCAAATTTCAAAGTTTGTGGGTCAATTGGTAAGTTTCTAGGGTTTAAAAAAAAAAGTAGTGGTGGGCATGTCACTGGAAACAGAGTATTAGAAAAGAGGGACAAATTTCAAAAGCAGTTGGGCATAACTGGTGGATTTGGAATTTCGACAAAGTACCATACATATTCGTAATCAACGTTGATTTCTGTGCAAGAATAACTAAGTTTGGTGGGGTAACGTATTTTTAAAATCGGTCAGTAGAAGTTGACTTTTCAAGTTAAATAGGTCAGTTTTCAAGATGTTTCATTTTAAAAATCGGTTACAGAGATTTCATTGAAACGGAACCAGATTTGATTTCTGTGGTGAAATTTGGGTGAAATGGGTCACTTTGGTAAGTTTCTAGATTAAAAAAAAATAGTGGTGGGCATGTCACTAAAACAGAGTATTGAAGAGGTAACGAATTTCAAAGAAACAGTTGGGCATAACTTTTGAACTAATTGGAATTTCTACAAGCGCCATACATATTCGTGATCAGCGTTGAACTCTGAGCAAGAAATTTAATTTTGGTAGGAATTTTAGGAAGACAAAAAAATGTCCCAAACGCACGGAAAAGAGAAATGCGTCGCAATTAAGCCCATTTGAAAGTGGAACGCTTCAAATAGGATAATACCGCAATTAAAATTTTTTTACTTTTTTTCGGTGTTTTTCTGATACTTGTCATAGAAATGTATTACCAAAGTGATATAACTCGAGTTCTAATAATCGCACGGTATTGTTTTAAGTGTCTTTGGGTTTTGGGGCAACTCCCCATTCGAATGACACCCGGTTTTTTAAAATCGGTCGGTAACTTATCTTTGAAGCCAAATAGGTCGGTTTTTTCAAATTGTTTCATTTTTAAAAAACAGTTACATGAGTTTCGTGAAACGGAGACCAGATTTAGATTCCTGGTCAAATTTCGGGTGAAATGGGTCACTTTGGTAAGTTTCTAGGGTAAAAAAAAATAGTGGTGGACATGTCACTGAAACAGTCACTGAACACTATAACTTTTGAACTAATTGGAATTTCGACAAGCGCCATACATATTCGTGATCAGCGTTGAATTCTGTGCAAGAAAACTAAGTTTGGTGGAATTGGCCGTATTTTTAAAATCGGTCGGTAAGTTGGCTTTCAAGACAAATACTCGGTTTTTTCAAGAAGTTGTTTCATTTTTAAAAAGAAGTTACAGGAATTTTGGTGAAACGGAGACCAGATTTAGATTCCTGGTCAAATTTCGTTTGAAATGGGTCACTTTGGTAATTTCTAGGGTAAAAAATAGTGGTGGACATGTCACTGAAACAGTACTAGAAAACGTTATAACTTTTGAACTAATTTGAATTTCTGACAAGCGTCCATACATATTCGTGATCAGCGTTGAATCTGTGCAAGGAAAACTAATTTGGTGAGAATTTGGCCGGTTTTAAAAATCGGTCGGTAAGTTACTGCCTTTTAACGCCAAATATGTCGGTTTTTTCAAGGGTGTTTCATTTTAAAAATTCAAAGTTAAGGAATTCTAAAACGGAGACCAGATTTAGGATTCCTGGTCAACTCTCGATGAATGTCACTTTGGTAAGTTCTTGGTAAAAAATGGTGGTAAGTATCGTCATTAAACAGTGTATTTGAAAGAGTACGAATTTCAAAGAAACAGTTGGTCATAACTTTGAACTAATTGAATTTCTCGCGCCATACATATTCGTGATCGCTTGAACTCTGAGCAAGAAATTTAATTTTGGTAGGAATTTAGAAAGACAAAAAGTCCAAAGCAGGAAAAAGAGAAATGCGTTGCAAATTAAGCCATTTGTAAGTGGAACGTCAAATAGGATAATACCGAATTAAATTTTTTCTTTTTTCGGTGTAATTCTGATATTATCCAAAAAATATTACCAAAGGATATGTTCGAGTTCTAACGCACGGTATTGTTTTAAGTGTGTTTGGTTTGGGCAACTCCGCATTCGAATGACAAACCCGGTTTTTTTAAAATCGGTCGGTAAGTTATCTTTTCAAGGAAAAAAAAATGGCTGTTTTTTCAAGATGTTTCTTTAAAACAGTTACATGAGTTTTGAACGGAGACCAGATTTAGATTCCTGGTCAAACTCAAATGAAATGGTAATTTGGTAAGTTTCTAGGGTTAAAAAAAGTGGTGGAGTCACTGAAACAGAGTATTGAAAAGAGGGAGAAATTCCAAAGAAAACAGTTAAATATTTTTGAACTATTGAATTTGACAAGCGCCATACATATTCGTAATCAACGTTGATTTCTTAAGAGTAATTTTAAGCTTTGGGTGGGGAATTATTGTATTTTTAAAATCGGTCGGGAAGTTGGCTTTCAAGACAAATAGGTCATTTTTCAAGATGTTTCATTTTTAAAAATCAGTTACAGGGAAATTTCGTGAAACGAGACCAGATTTAGATTTTTGGTGAAATTTGGAGTAAATGGCCTTTGAAGTTTCAGGGGAAAAAAAAAAAAAAAGTGGTGGGATGTCATAAAAAATGTATTGAAAAAGGGGACAATTTCCCCAAAAAAACAGTTGGGGATAACTTTTGAACTTAATAGGAATTTCCCTTTAATAAGCGCTACATATTATCTCTTTTTCGGTGGATTGTATGTCTAACTCTGAGAGCAAGAAATTTAATTTTGGTAGGAATTTTAGGAAGACAAATAAATGTCCCAAACGCACGGAAAAGAGAATGTATACCTGGGCTTCCATTTTGAAAGTGGAATGCCTAAATATGTGATAATACTCCTCGCAATTAAAATTTTTACTTTTTTCGGTGTGCAATTTGATACTTTCAGTACATACTAAAGGGATATAACTTGACGCAATGAAATGCGTATTGTTTTGGTGTTTTGGGTTTGGGGGTAACTCTATCTGGAATGATACCTGTTTTAAAATTGCCAGCATCAATCATCATCATCATCATCACTCATCAACACCCATCAATCAGCTTTCGCAGGTCAGTTTTCAAGTGATGTTTCTATTTTAAAAAACAGTTGTTATTGAGTTTTCGTGAACGGACATCAGATTTTAGATTCCTGGTCACCCCGCGGAATGGCCACTTTGGTGTTTCTAGGGTAAGTAAATAGTGTGTGGTAGATTATGTCACTGAAAACAGTCACTGAACACTATAACTTTGAACTAATTGAATTTCGACACGCGCCATACATATTCGTGATCAGCGTTGAATTCTGTGCAAGAAAAAACAAAGTTTGTGAATTGGCCGCGTATTTTAAAATCGGTCGTGTTAAGTTGGCTTTCAAGACAAATACCGTTTTTCTAAGTAGTTGCTTCATTTTTAAAAGAAGTTACAGGAATTTTCTGTGAAACGGAGACCAGATTTAGATTCCTTGGTCAAATTTGCTCTTGAAATGTGGGCCACTTTTGGTAAATTTCTAGGGTAAAAAAATAGTGGTGGATATGTCACTGAAACAGCCACGAAAACTATAACTTTGAACTAATTTGAATTTCGCGACAAGCGTCATACATATTCGTGATCAGCGTTGAATTCTGTGCAAGGAAAACTAAGTTTCAGTGGGAGAATTCTGGCTGGCTTTTTAAAATCGGTCGGTAGTTCGCTTCTCTTGCCAAATATGTCGGTTTTTCAAGGTGTTTCATTTTTTAAAAACAGTTACAGGAATTTTCAGGAACGGAGACCAGATTTAGATTCTGGTCAAATTTCGAGTGAAATGGGTCACTTTGGTAAGTTTCTAGGAAAAATAGTGGTGGGTATGCTCACTTAAACAGTGTATTGAAAAGAGGTAACGAATTTCAAAGAAATGAAGTTGGTCATAACTTTTGAACTAATTGAATTTCTAAGGCTGCCATACATATTCGTGATCAGCGTTGAACTCTGAGCAAGAAATTTAATTTTTGGTAGGAATTAGAAGACAAAAAAATGTCCCAAACGCACGGAAAAGAGAAATGCTGTTGCAATTCAAGCCCACGGTGCGGAACGCTTCCAAATAGGATAATACCAGAATTAAAATTTTTTATTTTTTTGCGTACTTCTGATACTTATCATAGAAATATTACCAAAGTGATATAAGTCGAGTTCAATCGCACGGTATTGTTTTAAGTGTTTGGGTTTGGGGGCAACTCCGCATTCGAATGACACCCGGTTTTAAAATCGGTCGGTATTATCTTTCGGGTTAGCCAGGTTCGTTTTTTCAAGATGTTTCATTTTTAAAACAGTTACATGAGTTCTGTGAAACGGAGACTGTGATTTAGATTCCCGGTCAAATTTCGGGTGAAATGGGTCAATTTGGTAAGTTTCTAGGTTAAAAAAAGTAGTGGTGGGTGGCGTCACTGAAAACAGAGTATTGAAAGAGGGGAGAAATTTCAAAGAAACAGTTGGGCATATCTTTTGAACTAATTGAATTTGACAAGCGCTACATATTCGTAATCAGCGTTGATTTCTGTGCAAGTAAATTCAAGTTTGTGGAATTGGCTGTATTTTAAAATCGGTCGGTAAGTTGGCTTTCAAGACAAATAGGTCGGTTTTTTCTCTAAGATGCTCTTACTTTTAAAAATCAGTTATATAATTTCGTGAAAACGGAGACCAGATTTAGATTTCTGTGAAATTTGGAGTGAAATGGGTCTCTTTGGTAAGTTTCTAGGTAAAAAAAAAAAAAAAATAGTGGTGGGCATGCTCACTAAAACAGTGTATTGAAAGAGGTAACGAATTTCAAAGAAAATGGTGTTGGGCATAACTTTTGAACTAATAGGAATTTCTACAAGCGCTATACATATATTCGTGACCAGCGTTCAACTCTGAGCAAGAAATTTAATTTGGTAGGAATTTAGGAAGTATGCAACAAATGTCCCAAACGCACGGAAAGAGAAATGTTGGTAATTTGCCGCATTTATGGTAAACGCTTCAAATAGGATAATACCGCAATTAAAATTTTTACTTTTCGGTGTAATTCTGATACTTGTCATATAAATATTACTAAAGGATATAACTCGAGTTCTAATAATCGCACGGTGCATTGTTTTAAGTGTCTTTGGGTTTGGGGGCAACTCCCCATTCGAATGACAATCTTCGGTTTTAAAATCGGTCGGTAAGTTAACTTCTCAAGCCAAATAGGCCGGGGGTTTTCAAGAGATGTTTCATTTTTTAAAAAACAGTTACATGAGTTTTCTTGTGAAACGGAGACCAGATTTAGATTCCTGGTCAAATTTCGGGTGAAATGGGTCACTTTGGTAAGTTTCTAGGGTAAAAATAGTGTAGACATGTCACTGAAACAGTCACTGAACACCATATAACTTTGAACTAATTGGAATTTCGACACGCGCCATATTACATCGCGGATCAGCGTTGAATTCTGTGCAAGAAAACAAAGTTTGGTGGGAATTCGGCCGTATTTTTAAAATCGGTCGTTAAGTTGGCTTCAAGACAAATACTGGTTTTTTCAAGAAGTTGTTTCTACTTTTTAAAAAGAAGTTGGCAGGAATTTTCTGTGAAACGGAGACCAGATTTAGATTCCTGGTCACCCGCTTGAAATGGGCCTACCAGCACAAGTGGTAAATTCTCAGGGTAAAAAAATAGTGGTGGGATATGCTTCACTGAAACAGTCACTGAAAACTATAACTTTTGAACTAATTGAATTTCGACAAGCGTCATACATATTCGTGATCAGCGTTGAATTCTGTGCAAGGAAAACTAAGTTTGCGAGAATTACGTTTTAAATCGGTCGGTAAGTTGCTTTCAAGCCAAATATGTCGTTTTTATGGTGTTTCATTTTTAAAAACAGTTACAGGAATTTTCAGGAAGGAGACCAGATTTAGATTCCTGGTCACCCCGAGGAAATGGGTCACTTTGGTGCTTCTAGGGTAAAAATAGTGGTGGGGTATGTCACTTAAACAGTGTATTGAAAGAGGTAACGAATTTCAAAGAAACAGCTGGTCATGCAACTTTGAACTAATTGAATTTCTACGTTTTTCATACATATTCGTGATCAGCGTTGAACTCTGAGCAAGAAATTTAATTTTGGTAGGAATTTAGGGAAAACAAAAAAAGTCCCAAAGCAGGAAAAGAAATGCGTTGCAATTGCCCATTTGTAAGTGGAACGCTTCAAATAGGATAATACCAGAATTAAAATTTTTTACTTTTTTCGGTGTACTTCTGATACTTATCATAGAAATATTACCAAGTGATATAAGTCGAGTTCTAATAATCGCACGGTATTGTTTTTTAAGGGGTGTTTGGGTTTGGGGCAACTCGCATTCGAATGACACCCGGTTTTTAAAATCGGTCGGGAAGTTATCTTTCAAGCCAAATGGTCTGTTTTTTAAGATGTTTCATTTTAAAAAGCAGTTACATGAGTTTCGTGAAACGGAGACAATTTAGATTCCTGGTCAAATTTCGGGTGAAATGGGTCAATTTGGTAAGTTTCTAGGGTTAAAAAAAAGTAGTGGTGGGCATGTCACTGAAACAGAGTATTGAAAGAGGGGGGAAATTTCAAAAACAGTTGGGCATATCTTTGAACTAATTGGGAAATTTTGACAGCCCATACATATTCGTAATCAGCGTTGATTTCTGTGCAAAAGTAACTAAGTTTGGTTGGAATTGGCTGTATTTTTAAAATCGGTCGGTAAGTTGGCTTTCAAGACAAATAGGGTCGGTTTTCAAGATGTTTCATTTTTAAAAAACAGTTCAGGGAAATTTGTGAAACGGAGACCAGATTTGGATTTCTGGTGAAATTTGGAGTGAAATGGTCACTTTGGTAAGTTTCTAGGGTAAAAAAAAAAAGTGGTGGGCATGTCACTTAAACAGTGTATTGAAAGAGGTAACAATTTCAAAGAAACAGTTAGGCATAACTTTTGAACTAATAGGGAAATTTTTACAAGCGCCATACATATTGTGATCAGCGTTCAACTCTGAGCAAGAAATTTAATTTTGGTAGGAATTTTAGGGAAAACAAATAAATGTCCCAAACGCACGGAAAAAGAAAAAGCGTTGCATTAAGCCCATTTGAAAGTGGAACGCTTCAAATAGGATAATACCGCAATTAAAATTTTTTTACTTTTTTTCGGTGTTTTTCTGATACTTGTCATAGAAATGTATTACCAAAGTGATATAACTCGAGTTCTAATAATCGCACGGTATTTTTTTTTAAGTGTCTTTTTGGGGTTTGGGGCATCTCCCATTCGAATGACACCCGGTTTTTTAAAATCGGTCGGTAAGTTAACTTTCAAGCCAAATAGGTCGGGTTTTCAAGATGTTTCATTTTTAAAACAGTTACATGAGTTTCGTGAAACGGAGACCAGATTTAGATTCCTGGTCAAATTTCGGGTGAAATGGGTCACTTTGGTAAGTTTCTAGTGTAAAAATAGTGGTGGACATGTCACTGAAACAGTCACTGAACACTATAACTTTTGAACTAATTGAATTTCGGACAAGCGCCATACATATTCGTGATCAGCGTTGAATTCTGTGCAAGAAAACAAAGTTTGGTGGGAATTGGCCGTATTTTTAAAAACGGTCGTTAAGTTGGCTTCAAGACAAATACTCGGTTTTTCAAGAGATTGTTTCATTTTTAAAAAGAAGTTACAGGCATTTCGTGAAACGGAGACCAGATTTAGATTCCTGGTCAAATTTCGGGTGAAATGGGTCACTTTTTTAAGTTTCTAGGGTAAAAAATTGGGTGGACATGTTACTGAAACAGTCACTGAACACTATAACTTTTGAACTAATTAGAATGTCGACAAGCGCCATACATATTCGTGATCAGCGTTGCATTCTGTGCAAGAAAAACTAAGTTTGGTGAAAATTGGCCGGGTTTTAAAATCGGTCGGTAAGTACGCTTTCAAGCCAAATAGGAGGGTTTTTTCAGGAAATGCTTCATTTTTCAAAAACAGTTACAGAATTTGGGAAACGGGAAAATATTAAATTTCAGGAAATGGTACTTTGAATTTTCCTGAAAAAAAAAAAAAATTTGGCGTCCCAAACTGATTTAAAAGAACAACCGGGGAACCTTGATTAATTTGAAACGAATTTGTTTCGAAAGCGAAAGTTTCCTTAGGGGCCCGTGAAAAAAACAAAGTTTGATGGGAAATTTGGGTATTTTGAAAGGTCGGTAATTGGTTTCAAGCAAAAAATCGGTTTTTAAAAAAAATTGTTTTTTTTTTTAAAAAAGTTACAGGAATTTTTGGAAACGGAGCCCAGATTTAGTTTCCCCAAAATTTCGAGTGAAAGGGGTACTTTTGGTAAGTTTCTAGGGTAAAAAATAGTGGTGGGATGTCATTTAAACAGAGATTGAAAGGGGGGAACAATTTCAAAGAAACAGTTGGGTAATTTTTTGACAATTGAATTTCTCAAGCGCATACATATTCGTGATCAGCGTTAACCTGAGCAAGAAATAATTTTTGGGTAGAAATTTTTAGGAAGAAAAAAAAGTAAAAACGCAGGGAAAAGGGAAAAAATGCGTCGAAATTAAGCCTTTTTGAAAGGGGAACGCTTCAAATGGGATAATCCCGTTAATTTTTACTTTTTTTGGTGTTCTTTATACTTGTATAGAAATATTACCAAAGGATATTATCGAGTTCTAATAATCGCACGGTATTTTTAAGTGTCTTTGATGGGGCAAACCCCCCCTTGAATGACACCCCGGTTTTTTTAAAACGGTCGGTAAGTTAACTTTCGCCCAAAAAATTGGGGGGGTTTCAAGAGCATTTAAAAACAGTTCATGGTTTGGAAACGGAGACCAGATTTGATTCCTGGTCAAATTTTGGGGGAAATGGTTTACTTTGGTAAGTTTCAGGGTAAAAAATATGGGGACATGTTTTCTGAAACAGTCACTGAACACTATAACTTTGAACTAATTGAATTTCGACAAGCGCCCCATATTCGTGATCAGCGTTTTATTTTTGTGCAAAAACTAAGGGGAATTGGCCGGGTTTTAAAAAAACGGTGGTGGTTTCAAGAAAAAAGGGGTTTTTTTAAGAATTTTTTCATTTTTAAAAAAAGTTTGGGGAATTCGTGAAACGAGACCAGATTTAGATTTCTGGGGGAAATTTTGGGAAATGGGCCTTTTTTGGTGAGTTTCTAGGATAAAAAAAAAAAAATAGTGGTTTGCCAAATAGGTCGGTTTTTTCAAAAAGGGGATTTCATTTTAAAAAAAAAAAAAAATGACAGGGAAATTTTTTGGGAAAAAGACCCGATTTTTGATTCCCCAAATTTTGAGGAAATTTGGTCACTTTGGTAAGTTTCTAGGGGAAAAAAAATAGTGGTGGGATGTCACAAACAGGAATGAAAGAGGGAAAAATTAAAGAAAATTTGGGATAATTTTGAACTAATTGAATTTCTACAACGCCTACATATTTCGTGATCAGCGTTTAACCTGAGCAAAAAAAAAAAATTTTTGGAGAATTTTGGGGAAAACAAAAAAATGTGCCAAACGCACGAAAAAAAAATCGGGTTCCTTGCCCATTTTAAAGTGGGAAAAATTCCCAAAAAGGATAATACCGCCATTAAAATTTTTTATTTTTTTTTTCTTTTCTGATACTTGTTTTAAAAAAAATTACCGTGTTAACTCGATTTATAAACGCACGGTATTGTTTTGGTCCCCCTTTGTTTTGGGGGGAACCCCCCTTCGAATGACACCCCTTTTTTAAAAACGGTCGGTAAGTTAACTTTCAAAACCAAATAGGTCAGTTTTTCAAGATGTTTCATTTTTAAAAAATTACAGAGTTTTTGTGAAACGGAGACCAGATTTAGATTCCTGGTCAAATTTCGGGTGAAATGGGTCATTTGGTAAGTTTCTGGTTTAAAAAATAATGGGGTGTACATAACTGAAACAGTCACGAACACTATAACTTTTGAACTAATTTGAATGTCGACAAGCGCCATACATATTCGTGATCAGCGTTGAATTCAGTGCAAGAATAACAAGTTTGGTGGGAATTGGCCGGTTTTTAAAATCGGTCGTGAAGTTCGCTTTCAAAGCTCAAAAGGAGGGTTTTTTCAGGGAATGCTTCATTTTTTCAAAAACAAAGTTACAGGAATTACTAAACGGAGACTGATTTAGATTCCTGGTCAATTTCGAGTGAAAATGGTACTTTGGTAAGTTTCAGGGTAAAAAAAATAGTGTGGGGCATGTTTACTGAAAAACACTATTGAATGAGGGGACAATTTCAAAGAAAAAAAGTTGGGAATAACTTTTGATGAATTTGAATTTCGACAAGCGCCATACATATTTGTGATCAGCGTTGAATTTTGTGCAAGAAAAACTAAGTTTGGTGAGAATTGGCTGGTTTTAAAATCGGTCCGTAAGTTGGTTTCAAGCCAAATAGGTCGGTTTTTAAGAAATGCCTCATTTTTAAAACGCAGTTACAGAGTTTCGTAAAACGGAGACCAGATTTAGATTCCCGGTCAAATTTCGAGTGAAATTGGTCACTTTGGTAAGTTTCTAGGTAAAAAATAGTGGTGGGCATGTCACTTAAACAGGGGTATTGAAAGAGGTAACGAATTTCAAAGAAACAGTTGGCATAACTTTTGAACTAATGGAATTTCTACAAGCGCCATACATATTCGTGATCAGCGTTGAACTCTGAGCAAGAAATTTAATTTTGGTAGGAATTTTAGGAAGACAAAAATGTCCGAAAAAGCACGGAAAAAAAAATGGTTCAATTTCCCCCTTTGTAAGTGGAACGCTTCAAATAGGATAATACAATTAAAATTTTTTTTCTTTTCGGTGTACCTGATACTTATCATAGAAATATTACCAAAATGATATAAGTCGATTTAAAACGACGGTATTTTTTAGTTTTTGGGGTTTGGGGGAACTCCCCCTTGAATGAAACCCCGGTTTTAAAATCGGTCGGTAAGTTAACTTTCGAAAAAGGTTTTTTTCAAGATGTTTCATTTTTTTAAAAACAGAACATAGTTTCGTGGGGGAAACCCAAATTTTATTCCCCAAATTTTTGGGAAATGGGTCAATTTTAAATTTAGGGAAAAAAATAGGGGGATGTCACTGAAACAGAGTATTGAAAGAGGGGGAAAAATTTTAAAAAAACAGTTGGGGTAATTTTGAACAATTGGGAAATTTTTACGGCCTAATATTCGTGATCAGCGTTGAACTCTGGAAGAAAAACTAATTTTGGGAATTTTGGAAGACAAAAAATGTGCCAAACTCACGGAAAAAGAACTGGTCGAATTAAGCCCATTTGAAAATGGGAAAGCTTCAAAAGGATAAACCCAAAATTTAAAAAATTTATACTTTTTTCGGTGTTTTTTGATACTTGTTTTAAAATAAATTACCAAAGTGATATAACATGATTTCTTTTAATCCAAAATATTTTAAAAGTGCTTTGGGGGGGGCTCCGTTGAATGCCACCCCGGTTTTTAAAATCGGTGAATTAACTTTTAAGCCAAATATGGTGTTTTTTTAAAGGGGGTTTTCATTTTAAAAACAGTTACATAGTTTCGTGAAAAGGATACCAGATTTAGATTTCTTTCAAATTTATGAAATGGGTCAATTTGTGGTAAGTTTCTAGGGTAAAAAAAAAAATGGTGGGATGTCACTGAAAAACACTTTGAATGAGGGGGTAATTTCAAAGAAACAGTTGGGGAAAAACTTTTAGAATTTGAATTTGACACCCCCATAAAATTTGTATCAGCGTTAAATTTTTTCAAAAAACGAGTTTTGGGAGATTTCCGGTTTTTAAAATCGGTCCGTAAGTTGATTTCAAGCCAAATAGGGGCGGTTTTTTCAAGAAATCTTCAATTTTCAAAAAAGTTACAGAATTTCCGTGAAACGGAGACCAAATTTAGGGTTTCCCGGTCAAATTTCAGGTGAAATGTGTTACTTTTTGGGAAGTTTCTGGGAAAAAAAAAGTGGGACATTACCGAAACAGTCACTGAACATATAACTTTTGAATAATTAATTTCGACAAAACCATACATATCCGTAATCAGAGTTGATTTCGTGCAAGAATAACTAAGTTTGGTGGGAATTTTCCCTATTTTTAAAAAAGGGCCAAGTTGGTTTCCCAAAAAGGATTTTTTTCATAAAAAGCTTCATTTTTTAAAAAAAAGTTAAAAGGGAAATTTCGTGAAACGGAGACCAGATTTTTGATTCCGTTCAATTTTCGGGGGGGAAAAGTGTTACTTTGTGGTAAGTTTTCTAGGGTAAAAAAAGTGGTAGACATGTCACTGAAAAATACTGAACACTATAACTTTTTAACTAATTGAATTTCCCAAACACCAACTATTCGTGATCAGCGTTTAAATTTTGTGCGAAAACTGTTTTGAAATTGGGGGTTTTTAAAATCGTCGGTAAGTTGCTTTTTAAGACAAATAGGTCGGGTTTTTTAAAAAGGTGTTTCATTTCAAAACAGTTAAAGGATTTCGTGAAATGGGAAAAAGATTTAGATTCCTGTGAAAAATTTTAGGAAATGGGTAACTTTTGGTAAGTTTCTAGGATAAAAAAAAAAGTGGTTTCAAGCCAAAATTTTCTTCAAAGTTGTTTCCATTTTTAAAAAGTTACAGGAATTTCGTGAAACGGAGACCAGATTTAGATTCCTGGTGAAATTTCGAGTGAAATGGGTCACTTTGGTAAGTTTCTAGGGTAAAAAAATAGTGGTGGGCATGTCACTGAAACAGAGTATTGAAAGAGGTAACGAAATTCAAAGAAACAGTTGGACCTCACTTTTGAACTAATTGGAATTTCTACAAGCGCCATACATATTCGTGATCAGCGTTGAACTCTGAGCAAGAAATTTAATTTTGGTAGGAATTTTAGGAAGACAAAAAAAATGTCCCAAACGCACGGAAAGAGAAATGCGTCGCAATTAAGCCCATTTGAAAGAGGAACGCTTCTAATAGGATAATACCGCAATTAAAATTTTTTTTTTTTTCGGTGTTTTTCTGATACTTGTCATAGAAATGTATTACCAAAGTGATATAACTCGAGTTCTAATAATCGCACGGTATTGTTTTAAGTGTCTTTGGGTTTTGGGGCAACTCCCCATTCGAATGACACCCGGTTTTTTAAAATCGGTCGGTAACTTATCTTTGAAGCCAAATAGGTCGGTTTTTTCAAGATGTTTCATTTTTAAAAAACAGTTACATGAGTTTCAAGAAACGGAGACCAGAATTAGATTCCTGGTCAAATTTCGTTTGAAATGGTTCACTTTGGTAAATTTCTAGGGTAAAAAATAGTGGTGGACATGTTACTGAAACAATCACTGAACACTATAACTTTTGAACTAATTGGAATTTCGACAAGCACCATACATATTGGGGATCAGCGTTGAATTCTGATCAAGAAAAACTAAGTTTGGTGAGAATTAGCCGGTTTTTAAAAATCGGTCCATAAGTTGGCTTTCAAGCCAAATAGGTCGGTTTTTTAAAGAAATGCCTCATTTTTAAAAAACAGTTACATGAGTTTCGTGAAACGGAGACCAGATTTAGATTCCTGGTCAAATTTCGGGTGAAATGGGTCACTTTGGTAAGTTTCTAGGGTTAAAAAGTAGTGGTTTCAAGCCAAATATGTCAGTTTTTTCAAGAAGGTCTTTCATTTTTAAAAAAGTTACAGGAATTTCGTGAAACGGAGACCAGATTTAGATTCCTGTTCAAATTTCGAGTGAAATGGGTCACTTTGGTAAGTTTCTAGGGTGAAAAAAATAGTGGTGGGCATGTAACTGAAACAGAGTATTGAAAGAGGGGACAAATTTCAAAGAAACAGTTGGGCATAACTTTTGAATTAATTGGAATTTCTACCAGCGCCATACATATTCGTGATCAGCGTTGAACTCTGAGCAAGAAAAACTAATTTTTGTAGGAATTTTAGGAAGACAAAAAAATGTGCCAAATGCACGGAAAAGAGAACTGCGTCGCAATTAAGCCCATTTTAAAGTGGAACGCTTCAAACAGGATATAACCGCAATTAAAAATTTTTTACTTTTTTTTTCGGTATTTTTCTGATACTTGTTATAGAAATAAATTACCAAAATGATATAACTCGAGTTCTAATAATCGCACGGTAATATTTTAAGTGTCTTTGTGTTTGGAGGCGGCTCCCCGTTCGAATGACACCCAATTTTTTAAAATCGGTCGGTAAGTTAACTTTCAAACCAAATAGGTCGTTTTTTTCAAGATGTTTCATTTTTAAAAAACAGTTACATGAGTTTCGTGAAATAGAGACCAGATTTAGATTCCTGGTTAAATTTCGTTTGAAATGGGTCAGTTTGGTAAATTTCTAGGGTAAAAATAGTGGTGGACATGTTACTGAAACAGTCACTGAACACTATAACTTTTGACCTAATTGGAATTTCGACAAGCACCATACAAATTCGTGATCAGCGTTAAATTCTGTGCAAGAAAAACTAAGTTTGATGAGAATTGGCTGGTTTTTTAAAATCGGTCCGTAAGTTGGCTTTTAAGCCAAATTGGTCGGTATTTTTAAGAAATGCCTTATTTTTAAAAAACAGTTACAGGAATATTTTAAAACGGAAACCAGATTTAGATTCCTGGTCACATTTTGAGTGAAATAGGTCACTTTGGTAAGTTTCTAGGGTAAAAAAAAATAGTGGTGGGCATGTCACTGAAACTGACTATTGAAAGAGGGGACGAATTTCGAAGAATCGTTGAGTATAACATTTGAACGAATTTGAATTTTGACAAGCGCATACATATTCGTGATCAGCGTTGAATTCTGTGCAAGAAAAACTAAGTTTTGTGAGAATTGGCCGGTTTTAAAAATCGGTCCGTAAGTTCCTTTCAAAGCCAAATTGTTCGGTTTTCAAGAAATGCTTCATTTTTCAAAAACAGTTACAGGATTTTCGTGAAACGGAGACCAGATTAAATTCCGGTCAAATTTCGGATGAAATGTGAGTTACTTTGTGATAATTTCTAGGGTAAAAAATAGTGGTAGACATGTCACTGAAACAGATCACTGAATTCACTATAACTTTTGAACTAATTGAAATTTCGACAAGCACCATACATATTGGTGATCAGCGTTGAATTCTGTGCAAGAAAAACTAAGTTTGGTGAGAATTGCCGGTTTTTTAAAATAGTCCGTAAAGTTGGTTTCAAGCCAAATGGTCGATTTTCAAAAATACCTCATTTTAAAAACAGTTACATGAGTTTCGTGAAACGGAGCCAGATTTAGATTATGGTCAAATTTCCGGGTGAAATGGGTTACTTTTGTAAGTTTCGGGTAAAAAAATAGTGTGACATGTCTCTGAAACAGTCACTGAACACTAAACTTTTTGACTTAATGGAATTCGAGTCCGCATAAAACATATTCGCTATCAGCGTTGAAAAGTTCATGATCGTAACGAAAAACTAAGTTTGGTGTGAAATAGCCGGTTTTTAAAATCTGGTCGAAAATTCGCTTTCAAGCCAAATAGGTCGGTTTTTTCAAAGGTGTTTCATTTTTAAAAACAGTTACAGTAATTTTGTAAAACATAAACCAGATTTAGATTCCGGTCAATTTCTTGGTGAAATAGGTCACTTTGGTAAGTTTCTAGGGTAAAAAATAATTTGAATAGCACTGAAACTGAAACTGACTATTGAAATGATGGGACAATTTCGAAGAATCATTTGAATACTAACTTTTGAACGAATTTGAATTTCGACAAGCTTATACATATTCGTGATCAGCGTTGAATTCTGTGCAAGAAAAACTAAGTTTGGTGGGAATTGGCCGTATTTTTAAAATCGGTCGGTAAGTTGGCTTTCAAGACAAATAGGTCGGTTTTTTCATGAAGTTGTTTCATTTTTAAAAAGAAGTTACAGGAATTTCGTGAAACGGAGACCAGATTTAGATTCCTGATGAAATTTCGAGTGAAATGGGTGACTTTGGTAAGTTTCTAGTGTAAAAAAAAATAGTGGTGGGCATGTCACTGAAACAGAGTATTGAAAGAGGTAACGAAATTCAAAGAAACAGTTGGGTCTCACTTTTGAACTAATTGGAATTTCTACAAGCTCCATACATATTCGTCATCAGCGTTGAACTCTGAGCAAGAAATTTTAAATTTTTGGTAGGAATTTTAGGAAGATAAAAAATGCCCAAACACGGAAGAAAATGCGTCAAATTAAGCCCATTTAAAAGGGTGGAACGCTTCAAATAGGATAATACTGCAATTAAAATTTTTTTTTTTTTTCGGTGTATTCTGATACTTGTCATAGAAATATTACCAAAATGATATAACTCGAGTTCTAATAATCGCACGGTATTTTTTTAAGTGTCTTTTTGGGGTTTTGGGGGGAACTCCCCATTCGAATGACACCCGGTTTTTAAAATCGGTCGGTAAGTTAACTTTCAGCCAAATAGGTCGGTTTTTTAAGATGTTTTTTTTAAAAACATTTACATGATTTCGTGAAACAGAGACCAGATTTAGATTCCTGGTCAAATTTCGGGTGAAATTAATTTGGAAGTTTCTGGGGGTTAAAAAAAAGGGGGGGAGTTTTAAACAGTCACTGAACATTAATTTTTCAAAAAATTTTGACAAAAACGCCATACATATTGGTGATCAGCGTTGCTTTCTGTGCGAAAAACTAAATTTTGGGTTGAAATTTGGGCCCGGGTTTTTTAAAAACCCGGTCCTAAGTTCCTTTCAAGCCAAATTGTTTCCGGTTTTGTCAAAAAGGGCCAAAAAACAGTTAAATTTGGAAACAAAACCCAGTTTAAATTTCCCGGTAAAAATTTCCGGATAAAAGAAATTTACTTTTTTAGAAATTTCTGGGGTAAAAAATAGTGGTTTTCCAGAAACAGTCACTGAAATTTTTAAAAACAAATTAAATTTCGACAAGCGCCAAAATATTTGTGATCAGCTTTGGGAATTTTTCCCAAAAAAAAAACTAATTTTGGTGGGTCCCGGGTTTTTTTAAAATCGGTCCTAAGTTTTATAACCCAAAAATAGGTGGGTTTTTTCAAAAAATCCTCTTTTTTAAAAAAAACAGTTACATGGGGTTTAAAATTGAAACGGAAAGATTTAGATTCCTGGTCAAATTTCGGGGGGAAAGGGGTTTTACTTTGGAAGGAATTTCTGGGGAAAAAAATATTTGGTAGACATGTCCAAAACAGCCCACTGAACTCTATAACTTTTGAACAAAAAATGGAATTTCAAAAGCATAAAACATATTCGCTATCAGCGTTAAATTTTAAACAAGAAAAACTAAATTTTTGGGAAATTACCCGGTTTTTAAAATCGGTCATTTAAGTTCGCTTTAAAAACCCAAATGGTGGGTTTTTTCAAGGTGTTTTTTTTTTAAAACAGTTACGGGAATTTTGTAAAAGGGAAAACCCAGATTTAGATTCCTGGTCACATTTTGAGTAAAATTCCTTTTGGTAAGTTTCTGGGAAAAAAAAAATAGTGGTGGGCATGTCACTGAAACTGACTATTGAAAAAGGGGGGACGAATTTCGAAGAATCAGTTGAGAAAACTTTTGAACGAATTTGAATTTCGACTCCCAACATATTCTGATCGGGGTGTTGAATTCTTTTTAAAGAAAAAAAAAGTTTGGGGGGGCCGTTTTTTTTAAAATCGGTCGGTAAGTTGGCTTTCAAGACAAATAGGTGGGTTTTTAAAAGAAGTTGTTTCTTTTTTAAAAGAAGTTACAAAAATTTCTTGGAAAGGGGGGCTAGATTTAGATTCCTGGTGAAATTTCAAAGTGAAATGGGGTCACTTTGGAAAAGTTTCTGGGGTTTAAAAAAAATAGTGGTGGGCATGCCCTAAAGGGGTATTGAAAAAGGGTAACGAATTTAAAAAAACATTTGGGGCCCCTAACTTTTGAACTAATTGGAATTTCTACAAAGCGCCATACATATTCGTGATCAGCGTTGAACTCTGAGCAAAAAAAACCTTTAATTTTTGGTGGAATTTTAGGAAGAAAAAAAATTTTGCCAAACGCACGGAAAAGAAACCGTCGTAATTAAGCCCATTTTGAAATTTGGAACCCCCTTCAAACAGGATAATACCGCAATTAAAATTTTTTTTCTTTTTTTTGGTGTTTTTTTTGATACTTGTTATAAAAAAAATTACCAAAAGGAAAAACTCGAGTTCCCAATAATCGCAGGGAATATTTTTAAATGTCTTTGTGTTTTTGGGGGCCCCCGTTCGATTGACACCCGGTTTTTTAAAATCCCGGGGGGGGTTCTTTCAAACCAAATAGGTCGTTTTTCGATGTTTTATTTTTTAAAAAAAGTTACATGAAATTTTGTTAAATAGAGACCAGATTTAGATTCTGGTTAAAATTTGTTTGAAAGGGGCACTTTGGTAAATTTCTGGGGGAAAAATAGTGGTGGACATGTCATGAAAAATCACTGAACACTATAACTTTTGAACTAAATTTGAATTTCGACAAGCGCCATACATATTTGTGATCAGCGTTGAATTTTTTTAAAAAAAAACTAAGTTTGGTGAGAATTGGCCGGTTTTTAAAATCGGTCCGTAAATTGGCTTTCAAGCCAAATAGGTCGGTTTTTTCAAGAAATGCCTCATTTTAAAAACAGTTACATGAGTTTCGTGAAACGGAGACCAGATTTAGATTCCTGGTCAAATTTCGGGTGAAATGGGTTACTTTGGTAAGTTTCTAGGGTAAAAAAAAATAGTGGTAGACATGTCACTGAAACAGTCACTGAACTCTATAACTTTTGAACTAAATGGAATTTCGACAAGCATAAAACATATTCGCTATCAGCGTTGAATTCTGTGCAAGAAAAACTAAGTTTGGTGAGAATTAGCCGGTTTTTTAAAATCGGTCGGTAAGTTCGCTTTCAAGCCAAATAGGTCGGTTTTTTCAAGGTGTTTCATTTTTAAAAAACAGTTACAGTAATTTTGTAAAACGGAAACCAGATTTAGATTCCTGGTCACATTTTGAGTGAAATAGGTCACTTTGGTAAGTTTCTAGGGTAAAAATAGTGGTGGGCATGTCACTGAAACTGACTATTGAAAGAGGGGACGAATTTCGAAGAATCAGTTGAGTATAACTTTTGAACGAATTTGAATTTCGACAAGCGCATACATATTCGTGATCAGCGTTGAATTCTGTGCAAGAAAAACTAAGTTTGGTGAGAATTAGCCTGTTTTTTAAAATCGGTCCGTAAGTTCGCTTTCAAGCCAAATAGGTCGGTTTTTTCAAGAAATGCTTCATTTTTCAAAAACAGTTACAGGAATTTCGTGAAACGGAGACCAGATTTAGATTCCCGGTCAAATTTCGGGTGAAATGTGTTACTTTGTGGTAAGAGTCTAGGGTAAAAAAATAGTGGTAGACATGTCACTGAAACAGTCACTGAACACTATAACTTTTGAACTAATTGGAATTTCGACAAGCACCATACATATTCGTGATCAGCGTTGAATTCTGTGCAAGAAAACTAAGTTTGGTGAGAATTGGACGGTTTTTTAAAATCGGTCCGTCAGTTGGCTTTCAAGCCAAATAGGTCGGTATTTTCAAGAAATGCCTCATTTTTAAAAAACAGTTACATGAGCTTCGTGAAACGGAGACCAGATTTAGATTTCTGGTGAAATTTGGGTGAAATGGGTAACTTTGGTAAGTTTCTAGGATAAAAAAAAAACAGTGGTTTCAAGCCAAATAGGTCGGTTTCTTCAAGAAGGTGTTTCATTTTTTTAAAAAAAAGTTACAGTAATTTCGTGAAACGGAGACCAGATTTAGATTCCTGTTCAAATTTCAAGTGAAATGGGTCACTTTGGTAAGTTTCTAGGGTAAAAAAATAGTGGTGGGCATGTCACTGAAACAGAGTATTGAAAGAGGTAACGAATTTCAAAGAAACAGTTGGGCTAACTTTTGAACTAATTGGAATTTCTACAAGCGCCATACATATTCGTGATCAGCGTTGAACTCTGAGCAAGAAAAACTAATTTTGGTAGGAATTTTAGGAAGACAAAAAAATGTGCCAAACGCACGGAAAAGAGAACTGCGTCGCAATTAAGCCCATTTGAAAGTGGAACGCTTCAAATAGGATAATACCGCAATTAAATTTTTTTTACTTTTTTTTTCGGTGTTTTTCTGATACTTGTTATAGAAATAAATTACCAAAGTGATATAACTCGAGTTCTAATAATCGCACGGTAATATTTTAAGTGTCTTTGTGTTTGGAGGCGGCTCTCTATTCGAATGACACCCGGTTTTTTAAAATAGGTTGGTAAGATAAATTTCAAGCCAAATAGGTCGGGTTTTTCAAGATGTTTCATTTTTAAAAAACAGTTACATGAGTTTCGTGAAACGAAGACCAGATTTAGATTCCTGGTCAAATTTCGTTTGAAATGGGTCACTTTGGTAAATTTCTAGGGTAAAAAAAATAGTGGTGGACATGTCACTCAAACAGTTACTGAACACTATAACTTTTAAACTAATTGTAATTTCGACATGCGCCATACATATTCGTGATCAGCGTTGAATTCTGTGCAAGAAAAACTAAGTTTGGTAAGAATTGGCCGGTATTTTAAAATCGGTCGGTAAGTTCGCTTTCAAGCCAAATAGGACGTTTTTTTAAGGAAATGCTTCATTTTTCAAAACAAATTACAGGAATTTTTGTGAAACAGAGACCAGATTTAGATTCCTGGTCAAATTTCGGATGAAATGGGTCACTTTGGTAAGTTTCTAGGGTAAAAAAAAATAGTGGTGGACATGTCACTGAAACAGTCACTAAACACTATAACTTTTGAACTAATTCGAATTTCGACAAGTACCATACATATTCGTGATCAGCGTTGAATTCTGTGCAAGAAAAACTAAGTTTAGTGAGAATTGGCCGGTGTTTTAAAATCGGTCGGTAAGTTCGCTTTCAAGCCAAATAGGTCGGTTTTTTCAAGAAATGCTTCATTTTTCAAAAACGGTTACAGGAATTTCGTGAAACGGAGACCAGATTTAGATTCCTGGTCAAATTTCGAGTGAAATGGGTCACTTTGGTAAGTTTCTAGGGTAAAAAATAGTTGTGGGCATGTCACTGAAAAACACTATTGAATGAGGGGACGAATTTCAAAGAAACAGTTGGGAAAAACTTTTAGATGAATTTGAATTTCGACAAGCGCCATACATATTTGTGATCAGCGTTGAATTTTGTGCAAGAAATACTAAGTTTGGTGAGAATTGGCCAGTTTTTTAAATTCGGTCGGTAAGTTCGCTTTCAAGCCAAATAGGTCGGTTTTTTCGAGAAATGCCTCATTTTTAAAAAACAGTTACATGAGTTTCGTGAAACGGAGACCAGCTTTAGATTCCTGGTCAAATTTCGGGTGAAATGGGTTCTTTTGGTAAGTTTCTAGGGTAAAAAAAAATAGTGTTAGACATGTCACTGAAACAGTCACAGAACACTATAACTTTTCAACTTATTGGAATTTCGACAAGCACCAAACATATTAGTGATCAGCGTTGAATTTTGTGCAAGAAAAACCAAGTTTGGTGAGAATTGGCCGGTTTTAAAATCGGTCCGTAAATTGGTTTTAAGCCAAATAGGTCACTTTTCAAAAATGCTTCTTTTTTCAAAACGGTTACAGGAATTTCGTGAAACGGAGACCAGATTTAGATTCCTGGTCAAATTTCGAGTGAAATGGGTCACTTTGGTAAGTTTCTAGGGTAAAAAGTGGTGGGCATGTCACTGAAAAACACTATTGAATGAGGGGACGAATTTCAAAGAAACAGTTGGGAATAACTTTTGGATGAATTTGAATTTCGACAAGCGCCATACATATTTGTGATCAGCGTTGAATTTTGTGCTAGAAAAACTAAGTTTGGTGAGAATTGGCCGGTTTTTTAAAATCGGTCTGTAAGTTAACTCAAGCCAAATAGGTCGTTTTTCAAAAAATGCCTCGTGTTTAAAAACAGTTACATGGTTTCTGAAAGGGGGAACCAGATGTAGATTCCTGGTCAAGTTTCGGGTGAAATGGGTTATTTTGGTAAGTTTCTAGGATAAAAAAAAAAGTGGTTTCAAGCCAAAAAAAGGCCCGGTTTTCAAGAAGGTGTTTCATTTTTTAAAAAAAAGTTACAGGAATTTCGTGAAACGGAGACCAGATTTAGATTCCTATTCAAATTTCGAGTGAAATGGGTCACATTGGTAAGTTTCTAGGGTAAAAATAGTGGTGGGCATGTCAAGGGAAACAGAGTATGAAAGAGGGGACAAATTTCAAAAGAAACGTTGAGCAACTTTTGAACTAATTGGAATTTCTGCAATCGCCATACATATTCGTGATCAGCGTTGAACTCTGAGAAAGAAAAACCTTAATTTTGGTGGGAAATTTTTAGCAAGACAAAAAGTGTGCCAAACGCACGGAAAGAGAACTGCGTCGCAATTAAGCCCATTTGAAAGTGGAACGCTTTAAACAGGATAATACCGCAATTAAAAAATTTTTTCTTTTTTTACGGTGTTTTCTGATACTTGTTATAGAAATAAATTACCAAAAAAATCGAGTTCTAATAATCCGGAAAATTTTAAATGTCTTTGTGTTTGGAGGCGGGTCCCCCTTCGAATGACACCCGGTTTTAAAAACGGTCGGTAAGTTAACTTTCAAGACAAATAGGTCGGTTTTTCAAGATGTTTCATTTTAAAACGTTACATGGGGTTTTTGGAAACGGGGACCAGAATTAAAATTTCCCGGTCAAATTTCGTTTGAAATGGTTCACTTTGGTAAATTTTAGGGTAAAAAAAAAAGTGGGGACATGTTCTGAAACAGTCACTGAACACTATAACAACTAATTCAATTTCACAAGCACCATACATATTGGTGATCAGCGTTGAATTCGCAAGAAAAACTAAGTTTGGTGAGAATTGGGGGTTTTTAAAAACGGGCCCTAAGTTGCAACCAAATAGGTCATTTTTCAAGAAAAAATCATTTTTAAAAAAAGTTACATGGTTTCTTGAAACGGAACGAGATTTTTTCTGGTCAAATTTCGGGTGAAATGGGGCAATTTTGGGAAGTTTTTATTGTTAAAAAAAAGTGGTTTCAAGCCAAATAGGTAGTTTTTTTTTAAGAAGGTGTTTTTATTTTTAAAAAAAGTTAAGGGAAATTTTGTGAAACGGAGACCAGATTTAGATTCCTGTTCAAATTTTAGTGAAATGGGTCATTTGGTAAACAAATAAAAAAAAAGGGGGGGCATATCATGAAACAGAGTATTGAAAGAGGGACAAATTTCAAAGAAACAGTTAGGCATAACTTTTGAACTAATTAAATTTCTTCAACATCAAAATATTCGTGATCAGCGTTGAACTCTGAGCAAGAAAAACAATTTTTTATGAATTTTGGAAGACAAAAAAAAGGGCAAACGCACGGAAAAAGAGAACTGCGTCACCTTAAAAGCCCAGAAAATGGAACGCTTCAAATAGGATAATACCCCAAAAAAATTTTTTACTTTTTTTTTTTGGTGTTTTCGATACTTTTTATGAAAAAATTCAAAAATGATATAACTCGAGTTCTAATAATCGCACGGTAATATTTTAAAGGGGGTTTTTTGTGTTTGGGGGCGGCTCCCCATTCGAATGACACCCGGTTTTTTTTAAAAACGGTTTAAGTTAACTTTCAAGCCTTGGTCGGTATTTTCAAAATGCCTCATTTCTAAAAAAAGTTTAGAATTTTGTAAAAAGAAACCAGATTTAGATTCCTGGTCACATTTTGAGTGAAATAGGTCACTTTGGAAATTTTTAAAAAAAAATGGTGGGCATGTCACTGAAACTGACTATTTAAACGGGGGCGAAATTTTGAAGAATCAGTTGAGTATAACTTTTTTAACAATTTGAATTTCGACAA
>BMAV01004077.1:0-15878 GCA_019973955.1 Trichonephila inaurata madagascariensis
TCTTTCCCACTCTTGGACCCCCCCTGGCTGGCCCAGGACTGCAGTCTGGGAAGAAAATTCTTCTCACAGAACTCGCATTTCCATTTCTTAAAACGGGTTTTCCCACCCGACTTCGTATTTTCCCACGATCTTGGGGGTGCTGGGAGGCGCTGGGGGCGGCTCTTGCGAGGTTTGTTTTTCCCCTTTTCTGCTCGCTGGTTGTAGGCGGAGGGGGTAGGAGGAGGTGTCGACACTTTGGGTTGTTTTGACTGGGAACGCGAAAGTGATCTCCCCTCCACCCGTGAACGCATCTAGCGTGGTCTGGAGGGCGGACCGGACCGAATCGTTTCCAAGAGCCCAAACAATTTCTTCGTTTTTGGACACCCGCCATGTTCCCAATCTCCGTGCGTGACGTCCCGGGAACTACGGGGGCGGGGTTTCTGCGGGCTGTCTTTTGGTTTCTAGTCCTCCGGGCTGGCCCGAGGTCTGACGGGGTGGAATTTGTTGGGGGAGACCCCAAAGTGTTTCCTCCTGTAGTGATCCTCCATGGTTTTTGTGAGGAGGATCTTCCTGTTAGTGTCACAGAAGGTAATTTTTCCCCCAGGCCTTCTTGTTCGACTTTTTTTTGGGGTCCCCTTTACTTCTTTTCGCCCCCGCTTCCCCCAGTTTGTTTGTTTTTTCTTTTTCTGTTGGGCACTCGGTTGGTCGAGACATGTGCCCATGGTCCCCCCCCCTTTTCTGTATAAAAATTTCGGGCGTTTTGCAGGACCATAATTTGGTATTTTCCCCACCTTCGTTTTCCTTTTTCTTCGCCACATTCGCGTAGGATGGGGGCAAGCCACTGGGGTGAACCCCTCAAACGGAAAGTTGTTCAGTTCCGCCCGATCGGTTTGGAGGCGGGACCGAAACTTCCCCTCCACTGTGATGGGGACCACCCCCAGAATGATTTAGGATGGAGGGCGAGGGCTTGTTCACGGGAGGCTCTTCCCTTTGTTACTTCACCCGAATTTTTGGGACTTGACGGGCGCGGACCTTCCGCTTTTTTCTTCACCCGAATTTTGGGTTTTCTGGTCGCGCCCGGGTTCTTCACCAACCGTGGGCGACTTTTAAAAGTTCAATTTCTTCCTTCTCCCCAAACACATTCGGTTTTCTTGTCAACCCATGGTGCAGGGTGGGGGATTTCTTCCTCCTCGTCCCGATCTGAATGTACCGAACGTCCAGCTGCGGTTGGGGGACCCCAGCTGGTCCCCGGGCAGGGGCGAGTGTACCGTGCAACTCATGCACGGCACTAAGGGTTTTATCTCTTTTTCACCCCCCACGGAGCGGGGGCGTCCTGTGGAATTCCCGGCGTCTTGCAACGTTGTCGTGAGGGAAGGTTTGGGAAGGTACCTGGGGAGTCGGGGGCGAGGCTCGGACGGGCCCCGAAAAGGTTCCTCGATCCTTGTGGACTCGAGGACGCGGGGACTGCCATGTGGGGAGCAGTTGCCCACTGGCATGGGGGAGGTGTGGACACGACCACATCCCTTGTAGGGAGAACGTCTGGTAGCCTATCGAGGCGAAAAGAAGGTTGGGAAGGCTTCCATAGCCAATGTCTTTCGCGACGACGCTCGCTGTGTCGTCCCTAAGGTGGGTCCACAGTCCCTCCATGGACGGGAAACGCGCCGCACACAGTTTGCAAAATCCGTTTGTGGCCGCTTCCTCAAACGTACACGTCCCCCTGGTTCGAAACGCGATTGGCGATTCTTCCGTTGAATCCATCGCGCAAAATCAAATAAACACACAATCACTTTGTTATGCTAAATAAGAAAAATTTTTTCCCACGGAAACTATCAAAGAAAAAGGCCCGGCGAGACCTCGCGTACATGATCACTAATTTACTAAAATGTGGGAAAGCAACCTGATACCCATTTGGTGGCGTGTGGAGCGCAAGGGTTAAAAAATTGAAAACCATATTAAACAGAAATTAAAATAAAAGGAGCACAGAGAAAGCTGATAGGCAGGTAGGGGGTCAATGTAAGAGCCAGCATCAAACCGGCTCGAACAAGCCTGACCACGGCCCAATCGGACCAAAAAAACTGGAGATATGCGACATTGAAATTTTGTGTGGGGGTCTACTTCCTCCCCAAAAGGCCCTATGGAAATAGAGGCAAGGGTAAGGGTCGCAATACCGCAGCTCCTCGAGTCACTCCTACCCACCAAGTCTGTGTACCTGGGCCAATACCGGGAAAATATTCAATTTTAAACTATTTAAAAATTTTAAAAAATTTTAAAACGTTAAATGGGGAAGGCCTACAGCTATTGGCAAAAATTAAGGGGGGGGTAGGCGAGGAAAGGAGAATCGGATAGGCCAGGCTCGGGAGGGCTCGTGAGGTCCGTGTGCCGATCTATTGGCAAAGTGTCCTCCCTCGTGAGGGGAGGGAGGAGGGGGGAAACAAGTCTGCTTCCCCCTCTTGGTGAGGCAGGCAATAGTTCCCCCAAAGAAAGAACGACCTACACCCATTACAATTCAGGATAATGCTGGGGTACAATATTTTAGTGTACAAGCCTCCCCGAGCCAGCTACACGCACAAATGTGGTATGGTAGGGGAAGCAAGTTTAACGACCCCCATATCCTCCATACCCGCCGGAACTGTTGCGAAATTAAAATAATTTAAAGTTTAAAAGAGTTTTGCGCGTTAAAATTAGGGGGAAAAAATGGTCCGCAAGCGAAAAGGCCGTCTTTCTAAGGACGGGCTGGCGGATCGACCGAGCCGGTCTTGAGAGCTCACGCGGGGTTCGGGTGTCGGGAATATAGGAAAAACTTACACTAAGGAAAGCACTTAGGGGGAAAAATCAAAATACCTCTCCACGATTTAAGGTGTAAGGAACCCCCCAATATTGGCCTCCTAGCGGGTATTTCCAGGGGCGCCAGAGTTTATTCTCAGAAGGCCAAATATTTTGAATGTCAGGCCTCCACACCATGCGAGGCTACATGCAAGGGTAGTTGTGCATGTGGCAGGGGGACGAGAGGACTGATCGTCGACACCAGAGGCGTAAAGTCCGACCAAATCACGCCAGGGTTACATCAAGATTTAAAAAATTTAAAAAAAGTTTAAAGGTAATTTAAGGGGAAGGACTAGCCCCTGGGTATGAAAGGGTGTGGGTATATCAAGTCGTCATTGGCGAACCGGATGGGCCCAGGATTCAGAGGAATTTCGCGAGGATCAGTGTCGAGGATATAAGCGGAAAAGCGCAACTCGAGGGAAAGCTTGCCAGGGAAAATCAAAAAAGTATACCCGATTCAGGAATATTGAGACTCCTACCCGTAATTTATTTTTAATAAATTTGTTTATTTTCTACGAGTCGAGTTTCGTTTCAGAAAGGCCAATGTTTTAGTGTCTGGCCGCCACGGCAAAATGGTATGTGAGTCTCATGTGGGGGGCCAATCCGCATCGATCGACACCCGAAGGTCATCCAGGATAGCACCATAACTTTCCAGAGATATACCCAGATTTAGTACCGAGGGCGTTAATTAAATCCATATTTTTATTAGAAATTATTAAATACAAATTTCACCCAGAACTAAACGCTAAGATCACACACGTGGGCGTTAAAGCTGGTAAGCCGAGCATTACGCTGCGTGTTGCGCGGTATTGAGGCTTCACGCGGTTCGAACCGAAAAATTTTCACTGAGTCAACCACGTGACATATGATCTCTAACGGACGGGGTGGAACCCAGCAATACATCCCGTTCAATATGGCGGACGAAGTAATCTGGCCAGGAAGCAAAGTCTACCCCGCGGGGGCATGATGGGAGCTTTTAATCACTTACATCACCTAAAGTACTTCATCCGGCATCGAACAATTAGTGGCAAACATTGCCCTAGCCAAGCACCATACCGTGGCATCCCCATTTTAACATAAACCAGTAAGTTTCCAGCGGCGAAAAAATAATAAACAAGACTTGATGCCGATGCGGTACGGGGCGCAGGTACGGGGCTCATCAAAAGCTTGTTAAAATACGCTGCATCGCGGCCAGCGTTAGTGGCGCGTGATAAATGAATGTAGGATGAGGATGCTGCATCTCCTTTCAGAAATAAATGCTTATTTTAATGTTAAATGGCTAGAACAATTGCAATAACCAAGACATAACGCATCGCTCGAAGGATAGCCTATAAACCGTTACACCGTCCTGCGGTGATATAATTATGCAAAATCATTGGTATGTCTGTTTTACTCCCGAAAGGCCATAGCGTAATTAAACACACAGTACAACTAAAGGTGAAATCAACGTAGGGGTAATTCGGCTGTGTTTTTCTCCAGGACACTCATACGTGTGTACTGAAAAGCGGCAGCTTCAGATGCGACAATCTGGCTCCATCGCTTAATGAATACGACATATTAAAAAATAACCACGCAGTATTCATCTTTTGACTCTTGTGTATCAAACTATTGACATATTAACAAATGTAACTTAACGCTGATATACGGCCCCAACTAAAAAATAAAACTTGAAATACTAAGAGGCTAAGAGCCGCTACCGCTAGAAATAAAACACAGAGAAATACAATGAATACATATAATTAAAAATAACAATTCATTACTCGGGGTGAAGAAAGGTAATCAAAATACGAAAGCATGGATAAAAGAACGCGTGCATATAGTACACAGAGTCAAAAGTCAGGATCACATGGGGCGTACAGCCCACTAGCGGAGTACTCAGAAACACAATTATAACACATTACATAATCAATAAAGCAAAATAATATAATTAAAGATAAAGGCTATATACATATGTAAACAATAGGTATCCAGATCGCTAAACCACACACAATACAGAAATTTAAAGTAAAAGCATGCGAGACTCACCGGGCCTTAAAGGGCAATTAGCCACACATTAGGTGACTAATCACCAAGGGGAAAAGAAAGCACATCCAGGTGGGTATACACACCTTATTAATCACTCGCGCACAACACTAATTCCGGCGGGTACACACGCCACTAATTTTCAAATAATTAGGCACTGCACTAATTCCGGCGGGTACGCACGCCAAATTATGTTGTACACACACACACGGATAAATCCGGCGGGTTAATCACGCCAATTAATTCCAATTAGTGAGAAATAGGCACGAGGATGGCTTTCTTAATGACAGATGAAGGCACAGGAGATAATCAGCCCAAACCGCTGCATCACTTGGTAGAGATCTTCAACTAAAACTTGCTGCTACACGAGATGGAATTATTCAAAGTCCACAACGTAAACAGAAGAAATCGCATCCAAAACCGTTGAAGCACGTGTAGAGGTAGAGGTTTTCCAGTCTGTCGAAGCACGTGGTGGAGATCTTTCTAAGTCCAAATCGTCAACAAAGGGAGATGGAGATCCGCAGCCTGACCAGTTGATGCACGTGGTAGAGGTTTTCCAGTAATCATGAGCTGTAAACGATGCTAATTTCGTTTCCCAATCAAGCTAGTAAATGTTCCTTTGGGGTAGGCTGTTAATTAATGATTTTAATTAACGTATCAATTAATAATGGAGAAGCAGGGGAGGCCTGAGATGAACAGCACTATGACAGACAAGTCTGGGATAGTGCTGGTGCAGGTCGACTCGACCGTTTTCCAAATTAAAGATTTTTAATTAATTGCTTCTCAAGGCGAGATAACTGGCAATTAGCCACCTCGCGCGAGAGAGGACAATTAAGGGAACAGCAAAAGAACAGAGTTCTTGTCTCGTAATAGTCACCAAAACAAGCGGTATAACCATGGGGGTTATCCAAAAGAGTTGGCGATGGTTACGATTTTTACTGATATCGCATCTGAGACCAAAGTCCAGACCAACAATGGTAAGGACGTTCAGCCTAGTCACTTAGGATCTAACATGGGCATTGGAGGCACACAAAGCACCAGTAGGTGGGAAAGACAGTTTCGCACTAAGAGAGGCACATGAAAATAACAATTGCACATAAATAAATCAATCTACAGAACAATAAATTTTACAAAGTTGAAATATATACAAGTCCGTTGTAGGTTTACCCCTCCACAACGGTGGAGGCAGATGTTGATTCCGCGACTTGGTCGTCGACAATGGCGGTGGACACCGGAGATTGATCGATAGTTGGGGTGTCAACCGCTGTAGCATCGTTCGATGTTCCTGGAGTCGCAGAATCGCTCAGGGAATGCCCAGAGTCATTAGAGGAGTTCGGTTGCTCACGAGTGCACTGGGGAGGGGGGTGAACCGGTGCATCAGTGGAGTATTGTTTCGCACCAGTCAAATGTTGAATGTAAATGTCTCTACTCCACCGAATGCAGTCGGATACACAAAGTTTACGTAGAACCGCCAGGTACCTGTTCGTTGCAACCTTCCTGAGAAATATGTCGTTCTCTGGGTCCCAAGCTCCCAGAGATCCGACGATGATGGGCACAATGTGGACCTGTTGGAATCCGAGAGATGAGAAGTATGGAAGGAGTTCCAAGTACTTGAAGACTTTTCTCTCTCGGGCCTGGCTGAAGGCTTGTCTTCTATTTTCGAACGGAATGGTGACGTCGATAATGTAAATGTTCTTGTCGATCTGCGCCACCAAGTCCGGACGAAGACGATTATTTCCGACAACCTGGTTTTCCGACAGGATTGTGCCCTTGAAAGCGATCGCAGCCCTGATCCTCGCGAGGACAGCATTGTGCCTCAACTGCCAAGCCGCGGAGTAGGATTTGCAGTGGTTAAGGACGTGAGGAAGCGTCTCGTCCCACTCACCACATTTCCTACAAGCACGCAACGTTGGCAATGGTCCCTTCTTGTTCGCATTGAGGGGAACCAAGTTCAGACGGGCCTTGTGGATGAATTTCCAGTCGGCAAACCTGGTGTATTTCCATCGGTAATGAAGTGCGAGCTGGCCGGAGCCATCGCAACACAGTCCATGGCCTTTCCCTGTGATGGAGCGGCGAGCAAATTCTGCGTTTCCACAACTTGGAAGTTGTCGTGGAACGCTTTCAGAATTCCTCTTCGCTTCATCGGGGAAAGGACTTCATCACCGATCGTCACTTTAGGCCTGCCTTCTGTGAAAGACCAAGACACCATCTGCCTAGTTGAGGCTTTCCTCGCGAGAGTCCATGTGTTGGAGAGCTGGTTAGTCGTCTCCGCATACTTCCCTTCCATCGAACCACTCAGGTACTCGCCGAGGTCTCCGTCCGTCGGCGGCCTGCCAATTCTGTGGGCAACAGTCCTGGTCAACTGGCCAAGGGCCTCGAACGAGACGTCCTCATCCCTTGACGTCAGCAGTTTGAACGCCGAGTCAACCAGGTAGAAGTCGGAGTCTTCCGCTGCCGATGGTACACCGCAGCCTCCGAGCTTCCTGTTACCATGGATATAGTGGTTCGAAGCATTTGATGGAAGGGAGAGTATGTTCTTGATTTCCTTCCTAGCAGCGACATCCACTTCACTCCAGTCGGTCTTACCCAACTGGCCTGTACGCATGGAGAATGACAGAGTAGGGAAGAAGAAGGTCTTTAGTGCATCTAACTTCTGCCATTGCGCAAGGTGCGATGTGGATATCTTCTCCAAGATGGTCAGGGCTTGATTCGCTGTTTTGAAGTGCTTCTGCACAAAGAATCCAACTGGCGTTCCAAGGTAAGTGTACGCATCACCATCGCTGAGAGCTTGGATCTCAGCGTCGTCCAGTCGGAACTTCGTTTGTACAGAGCCTGTTGGTACCCTACCCGAGAGGTGTAATGTAGCGCACTTCTGAGGGTTGAGGCGAAGACATATTGAACTGAGTTCGTGGGCCGTGGCTGTGATCATTTCTTGAAGATCTTCGGCATCGTTTGCCAGCAGTACGATATCGTCGGCAAACGCCAGGATGGCTCTGTGTTCCCTGTTCTCCTGGATCGTCTGGAGAACCTTGTCAATGGAGAGATTGAATAGGATGCCACTCAGTGGGCACCCCTGCTTCACTCCATTGAGCAGCCGTATAGGAGGGGTCGGGCCTTCGTCCGTCAACACGCAAGTGTTGGACCCCTGGTATATGCTGCAGATGAGGGACACAAAGTCCTGGTCAGCCCCACAGGCGACGAGGGAGTCGATCACTACTTGCCTTGGGACCGAGCCGAAGGCATTAGATATGTCGAGCCACGCCACGAATTTGTCAGTTTTACAACGGCGTGCCGCCTCAAGATGTTGTGTGAGGAGAAAGTTATGTTCGAGCACACCGTCGTATGGAGAGAATCCCTTCTGTGCGGGGGACAGAATGTTGTTCGCCTCACACCACTCAGAAAGCTTCTTGGCCAGACACTTTGTGAATAATTTGTAAATAGTGTTCGAAAGCGTAATAGGTCTCCAATTCTCCAAGTTGTTGACGTCCCCTTTCTTGTGGATTAAAACAGTTCTTGAGGCTTTCCATGTAGCTGGGACGTCCGACAACTTAATGCAGATATTGAAGACCCTCGTAAGAACGGAACAGGAGGGGTCAAGTTCTCTCCAGTGCTTATAGCAGATAAGATCTTGACCCGGAGCGGAGTTTTCGGCAGATCGTAAACACCCAGCCACGAAGGGTTGTGAGAATGAGTCCATTATTGGTGGCCTCGTGGGTGGTTCCGAGTGAATCCGCTCCGCTGGAGAGCTGGAGGTTTCCCAAACAGACTGGAAATATCTGAGGGTCTCCTCCATCTTGACCGGGCATCTTTGGGCTTGGTCTTGGGTTATAGCCCGTACACATTTTCTCCTGTTCCATCTATACGCTTTCTGGACTCGCTGAGGATCTTCTAAGTCGAGTCCACCATTGTTGGGCCTGTTTGTCTCTGGTCTTGTTGGCTGGAGATGGAAGTAGTCCTGCACCGCGGCCGTTATGTTGTCGACTGTTTCTTCAAAATGGGCGCGGGCATCGTTGATTTCGTCCATCTCCAGTAGTGCGTTGAGAGGCTCCAAGAATGGCTTTAGGGTGTCTGGCACACGTAGGTCGATTCTTCCTCTCAGGGTAGGGTCTTCCCCGTTCTCCTGTCCTGGGTTGGAACGGGGGGGAGTGTCCGGTAGGTGATTGGGAGGTGGAGCGAGACGCATGCTTCCTGGGTCGCCTGCCGACAGCGGAGCCAATTTCTTATCTTTCTTCGCCCTCCTCTGCTTCGGCCCGTCAGGGATCTTCAGGACGGGCAATTCTTCTATCAGTGCACGTCTCCTGTGCGACTTCTGGTGGTTCAGAAGCCCCATCCTAGATGTAAAACGTTCCTCGCAGTCAGCACACGGCCATTCGCTAGCTGCCGACTGGTCTTCCCTCATCGCGTGGTTAAGGATACAGGGGTGTTGCGAAGGCTTCTTCCTGATCCTTTTGCCACACGGAGCACACCAGTACTGCACCTGCCGATTAGGCATTCTGTGCACAGCCGTCAAGTGCCTCTTGAGCGAGTGGGACGTAGAGTACCACTTGGCTGTGCTGAATGCCTTCGGACATCCCGATATCGGGCAGGCGAGGACTTTAGGCAGAGGGAAGGTGAGGCGTATTGTTTCACCCAGGACGGAGACACCAGCCGTACAGGTAGACGCCACAACATCTTCTAATGACACCGTGGTTGTGTCATGATTTGGAGGAGGGGAAGGGTTCGAGTCACGGTCTTCTTCCTCGTTGGCTCGCTGTTCTTTCTTCTTCCCCACTGGCACACCATGGTCTCTTAATTTGTGGTATGTCAGTCCCTTTCGAGTCCTACATTTGTGGCCACATATTTCACAAGTTACGCTCGCATCTCCTGCCAGTACTTGGTTGGAACTACTGGCTTCTGATCTTGATGGGAGAGCGGGCGTATTGTTGGCTTGGCTCGTTGAGGCCTCATGTAGGCGGATCCCGTCAGGGCAGTGTACATTGTACGCTGGGGTACTCGGGCAGGCGGAAGCGTCAGCAACATCTTCTTGTGCGAATCGCACCACCTTCGTGTGGGTCTGTCCATCGATTTTTCTTCTTAAATGAATCGTTGTGGACAGCCCTGATGTGTTGTGACAGACTCTGCTGAGGACTGAGTAGTCTGGCACAGTGTGGGCACCACACTGCCTCCTTATTGATCTTGAGTTTTTCTTGTTGGGGCCTCCCTTGCCCGCTTGCTTTCCGGGTGGCATTGGGCAATGTGCTTCTCCAGGGCCGCCCGGGATAAAAAGCTCAGGGGCCTGCGCCCACTGCACCAGACGCACGCAAACTCATTCTCAGCGTCCTCTGTCACATTTTCTTTGTTTTTGGTCTTGATTACATTCTGTTTCTCTTTTTCTTTTTGTCTGGTCTTTATGACTTCATTCGTTTTCTCTACTTCTTGTTTCACTTCTTCTTCTGGTCTTGGACGGGTTCGTCTCCTCCGTGGAAGGTGTATGTAAACTCCTCTTCCACGTCGTGGACCCTCCTGGCATGGTCCAGGACTGCAGTCTGGGAAGCAAATCTCTTCTCACAGAACTCGCATTTCCATTTCTTCAAAACAGGTTTCCCAGCTGACTTCGTATTTGTTCCCACGATCTTAGGGGTGCTGGGAAGCGCTGGGGGCGAGCTCTTGCGAGGTTTGACTTCCTTCTCTTCTGCTACGCTAGAAGTTGTAGGCGGAGGGGTAGGAGGAGGTGTCGACACTTTCGGTTCGACTGACTCGAACGCGAAAGTGATCTCGTCCTCCACCTCGTGAACGCATCTAGCGTGGTCCTGGAGGGCGGACCGAGACGCGAATCGCTTCTCACAGAAGTCGCAAACGAATTTCTTCGCTTTGCGACTACCCGCCAATGTTCCCATATCTCCAGTGTTCGTTGACGTGCTGGGAACTACGGGGGGTAGGCTTCTGCGGGACTGCTCTTCTGGCTTCTCAGTCCTCCGGGCTGGTCTCGAGGTACATGACGAAGGTGGAATCTCATGTTGTGGCGAGAGCTTTCGGAAGTGTTTCCTCCTGTAGTGATCCTCCATGGTTGTTGTGAGGAGGATCTTTCTGTTACAGTGTCTACAGAAGGTAAGGTTGACCCCACGTGCCTTCTTGTTCGACTTGCTTTTGGGGGTCACCTTCACTTCCTCTTTCTGCTCCCGCTTCTCAGGTTGTTTGGTTTCTTCTTGTTTCTGCTTTTGGGCATCATCGGTTGGTCTGAGACATGTTGCCCTATGGTCCAACTCACCCTTTTCTGTATAGAACTTCTTAGGGCAGTTTTGCAGGACCATAATTTGGATACTGATGCCACCTTCGTTATGCCTTTCTTCGCCACATTCGCGTAGGATGGTGGAGCGAATGCGGGCACTGGAGGTGAACCCGTCAAATTCTGGAACAGTTGTTCTAGTTCAGCCCGATCGGTTTGGACCGGCGGGACCGAGTCTTCCGCCTCCATCTGTGATGAGGACTCACCCCCTAGAATGATTTCCAGGATGGAGGCGAGTCTTGTTCACGAGGAGGCTCTTCCGCTTTGTTTACTTCACCCGAATGTTCGGGACTTGCATCGGTCTGCGGAGGCTCTTCCGCTTTGTCATCTTCACCCGAACATTCGGGACTTGCATCGGTCCGCGTCGGTTCTTCACCAACCGTGGGCGACTGCGTGGACGTTGCAATTTCGATCTTCATTCTCACACCACATTCGGTCTTCTTGTCCAACTCCATGGTGCAGGGTGGAGCGATTTCTTCCTCCTCGTCCTCGATCTGAATGATTACCGAACGGTCCAGCTGCTGGTTGGGGTTGACGAGCTGGTCCACGGTCAGGGACGAGTGTACCGTGCAACTCATGCACGGCACTAAGAGGTTTCATCTTCTGTTTTCACCCCGCACGGAGCGGAGACGTCCTGTGGAGATTCTGGCGATCTTGCAACGTTTGTCTTGTTGGAGTGAAGGTTGGCAAGGTACCTGGGGAGTCGGGGGGCGAGGCTCAGGAACGGCCACGAAGAGTTCCTCGATCCTTGTGGACTCGAGGACGCGGGGACTGCCATGTGGGGAGCAGTTGCCCACTGGCATGGGGGTAGGTGTGGACACGACCACATCCCTTGTAGGGAGAACGTCTTGTAGCCTATCGAGGCGAAAGAAGATTGGAAGGCTTCCATAGCCAATGTCTTTCGCGACGACGGCTCGCTGTGTTCGTCCCTAAGGTGGGTCCACAGTCCCTCCATGGACGGGAAACGCGCCGCACACAGTTTGCAAAATCCGTTTGTGGCCGCTTCCTCAAACGTACACGTCCCCCTGGTTCTAAACGCGATTGGCGATTCTTCCGTTGAATTGTTCATCGCGCACAATCAAATAAACACACAATCACTTTGTCTATGCTAAATAACAGAAAACTTTTCCGACGGAAACACTATCAAGAGAAAAGGCCCGGCGAGACCTCGCGTACATGCATCACTAAATTTACTAAAATGTGGAAAGCAACCTGGATACCCATTTGGTGGCGTGTGTGAGCTAGCGAGAATTAAAAGAATTGAAACCATATTAAACAGAAGTTAAATAAGGTAGCACTGAGAAAGCATGATAGGCAGGTAGGGGGGGTCAAATGTAAGAGCCAGCATCAAACCGGCTCGAACAAGCCTGACCACAGCCCAATCGGACCAAAAGAACTGGAGATATGCGACATTGAAATTTGTGTGGGGGTCTAACTTTCCTCCCCACACAGGGCCCCCTATGGGAAATAGAGGCAAGGTAAGGGTCGCAATACCTGCAGCTCCTCGAGTCACTCCTACCCACCAAGTCTCGTGTACCTGGCGCCAATAGCCAGCAAGATATTCAATTATTAAACTATTTAAAAATTTTAAAAAATTTTAAAAACGTTAAATGGGGGGGAAGGCCTACAGCTATTGGCATGAAAGTTAAGTGGGGGTAGGCGAGGTAAAGGAGAATCGGATAGGCCAGGCTCGGAGGGCTCGTGAGGTCCGTGTGCCGATCTATTGGCAAAAGTGTCCTCCCTCGTGAGGGGGAGGGGAGGAGGGGTGGAAACATAGTCTGCCCCGCTCTTGGTGAGGCAGGCAATAGTTCCCACAAAGAAAGAACAGACCTCACACACCCATTTACAATATACAGGATAATGCAATGGGGGTACAATATTTTAGTGTACAAGCCCTCCCCTGAGCCAGCTACACGCACAAATGTGGTATGGGCGTGTAGGGGAAGCCGAGTTTAACGACCCCCATATCCAAATCCTCCCATACCCGCCGGAGCTATTGCAAAATTAAAATAATTTAAAAAGTTTAAAAAAGTTTAAAAGCGTTAAAAGTGGGGGAAAAAATGGTCCCACCAACTTGAAAAAAGAGGTGAATAACAAGGACGGGCTGGCGGATCGACCGAGCCAGGTCTTAGAGGCTCGCGGGGTTCGGGTGTCGAGATATAGGGAAAAAACCCGTAACTAGGGGGGGAAAGCACTTAGGGGGAAAAATCAAAATACCTCCTCCCCGATTCAGGAGATATTAAGACTCCCCAATATTGGCCTCCTAACTTGAATATTTCGAGACTCGAGTTTATTCTCGAAGAGGCCAATATTTTAGTGTCTAAGCCCTCCCCTGTCCCCGGTACATGCAAGTGGATGGTATATGCATGTAGGGGGGGACGAGACGAATCGATCGACACCCGAGTACATCAGAATCCGACCAAATCCGCCCGAGTTATCCAAGATTTAAAAATTTAAAAATTTAAAAAGTTTAAAACAGTTAAAAAGGGGGGAAGGACTAGCCCCAAGGTATGAAAATTTGTGGGTATATCAAGTCGTCATTGGCGAACCGGATGGGCCAAGTTCGAAGGGCCTGCGAGGATCGAGTGTCGAGATATAAGCGGAAAAGCCATAACTCGGGGAAAGCACTTAGGGGAAAAATCAAAATACCTCCTCCCCGATTCAGGAGATATTAAGACTCCCCCAATATTGGCCCCCTAGCTCAATTATTTCACGAGTCGAGTTTCATTTCGAGAGGCCAATATTTTAGTGTCTAAGCCCCCCCGCCCACACATGAAAATGGTATAGTCATGTGGGGGCCAATCCGCATCGATCGACACCCGAGTCATCCAGATCGCACCATAACTTTCCGAGATATACCCAATTTAATTACGGGGCAGTTAATTAAATCCATATTTTATTAAGTATTAAATACAAATTTCACCAGAACTAAAACGCTAGATCACACACACACAACGGGCAGTCGGCTAAGTAATGAGCATGCGCTGTGCGGCTGTTGTATGCACTGTTATTAGTAGAAAGCTTCACGCGGTTCAGACCGAAAATTTTTCTAAGTCCAAACCACGTGACCCCGTATATCTCTTAATTGGGGGAATCTTAATTTGTTAATTGCAAAACAGCCAGCGCACTTTCATTCTGCTCAGAGCATGACACATCAGACCCAGCAATACACATCCCGTTCAATATGGCGGACGAAGTAATCACGAGTAGGCTTAAGTCCTACCCGCGTGGGCATGATGGGAGCTTTTAATCACTTTCCATCTGCCCTAATTACTTCATCAGGCATCAGACAATTATTAATAACCATTGCCCTAGCCAAGCACCATACCGTGGCATCCCCATTTCTTAAGAAGAACAATTAGTGAGTTTGTAATGAGACATAGAATGATTTAACAAGACTTAGTCACCAGATACAGTGGGCGCACGGAATACGGGCACAGCAAAAAAGCAATTAAAATCACACTGCATCTGGCCAGCGATTAATTATTTTTAATTGATAATGAATGTAGGATGCCCGGGATGCTGTCTCGCTCAGAAATAAATGCTTATTTTAATGTTAAATGAGTCGAGACAATTGTAATAAACCAAGACATAACGCATCACGACTCGAAGGATAGCCTATGCTCGTTACACCAAATCACAAGTGATATAATTATGACAAAAAATCAATTAATTATGTCTGGCCCCACTCCCGAAAGGCCATAGCAATAATTAACACACAGTACAACTAAAATTAATCAACGTACGGGAGTAATTCGCTGTGTTTCTCCAACGGATACTCAACCACGTGTACTGAAAAGCGGCAACTAGATGCGACAATCTAGCTCCATCGCTTAATGAATACGACATAATTAAAAAATAACCACGCAGTATTCATCTTTTGACTCTTGTGTATCAAACTATTGACATATTAAAACAATGTAACTTAACGCTAGTCTCACAGCCCCAACCTAAAAAAAATAAACGAAATACTAGGGCTAAGGCCGCTACCGCTAGAATAAAACACAGAAATACAATGAATACATATAATTAAAATAACAATTCATTACTCGGGAGTGAAGAAAAGGTAATCAAAATACGAAAGCATGGATAAAAGAACGCGTGCATAATTACACAAGAGTCAAAAGTCAGGATCACATGGGGCATACAGCCCACTAGCGAATTACTCAGAAACACAATTATAACACATTACATAATCAATAAAGCAAAATAATATAATTAAAAATAAAGGCTATATACATATGTAAACAATAGGTATCCAGATCGCTAAACCACACACAATACAGAAATTTAAAGTAAAAGCATGCGAGACTCACCGGGCCTTAAAGGGCAATTAGCCACACATTAGGTGACTAATCACCAAGAGGAAAAGAAAGCACATCCAGGTGGGTATACACACCTATTAATCACACACCAATATTAATTGGAATAACGCGCACAACACTAATTCCGGCGGGTACACACGCCACTAATTTGCAAATAATTAGGCACTGCACTAATTCCGGCGGGTACGCACGCCAAATTTTGTTGTAACACACACACACGGATAAATCCGGCGGGTTAATCACGCCAATTAATTCCATTAGTGAGAAATAGGCACGAGGATGCTTTCTTAATGACAGATGAAGGCACAGGAGATAATCAGCCCAAACCGCTGCATCACTTGGTAGAGATCTTCAACTAAAACTTTGCTGCTACACGAGATGGAATATTCAAGTCCACAACGTAAACAGAGGGAAAACCGCATCCCAAAAAAGTTGAAGCACGGGAGGGTAGAGGTTTTCCAAAT
>BMAV01004078.1:0-15683 GCA_019973955.1 Trichonephila inaurata madagascariensis
AAAATTTCGTAAGTCCCCAAAATTCCCGGTCCCCAAAATGGCCCCGGTCCAATTGGCTAATTCACCAAGATTTCGCCAAGTTCCCAT
Organism: Trichonephila inaurata madagascariensis; assembly: GCA_019973955.1. Lineage (NCBI taxonomy): Eukaryota > Metazoa > Arthropoda > Arachnida > Araneae > Nephilidae > Trichonephila > Trichonephila inaurata. The sequence goes on from BMAV01004078.1 coordinate 88, forward strand.
TGAATCACCATTATAACGTAAGGGACGGCTTTGCTTGTCAATATTGCAATTATAACGAAAATTAAATCTAATTTTATAGTAAGATAAAGACATTACACATCCAAATTCAAATTATTTACCCTATTTTACACAAAATTCATAACAATATCCTTAGAAACGCCATTTGATAATTTACCGGTAAGTGTGATTTACTCTTTTCAGAAATATTGATTTAAGTAATATTATATGGTATTTAATACATCATATACATCGGTAATTTCGTGAAATAATAAAATTCAAGCAATTATGACTCTGAATCAAGATATACCGTGAAATACGTTTCTTCGAAATGATGTTCCGACTAACTACTCTGTGTTTTTATGCGTTTTTTCTCTTAGCACAAAACGAAAATTGTTTAACACGAAAATATTTCTCTTCTGGGAAACACCAAAATACGGAAAACAGCTTTGTTTATATAAGCTACTTTCGTTATCCTATTGCAATAAACGTCCCGCACAAAAACATCTCATATCTGAACTGTCAGCTTTGAAATTCAGTGAAGACGAGTACATAGCACTATGAATAAAAATCCGTCCATTTCATTCGCATTACTTTTTCTATTTGTAAATTTTTTTTGGCAAGCACAATGGCAAAAAGGGAAAACAAATTGCTATTTCACTTAAAATGGAAATGGACCTTCTTTAGACTGTTGACCAGAAACAGAAGACTGAAATGGAAATCTGCGAAGAGATTTGGTATCGCAAACTCCACTTTATCAACAATCGCTGGGAAAAAAAGAGATCAAGTTACGTAAAAGTTTGAGCAGCTTTAAAGTTTGATCGCATACATGCACACATATCTATGAAAATAAAATGTACTCTAATAAACTTAATTTGTTGATTTTTTTTTCCTTTTTTGCAACATCTTTAACACGAAGAAAATATTTTAGTCCATCAGTTTCGTGTAAAGGATTTTCATGTACATATACAAATCCTTCTAATATATATTTTACATTTTATAACATTCCTAGAAAATATATTTTATTCCTAGAAATATTATAATAAAATTTGTCATAACATAGAAAGGTTTTGTAAGATACTTCCGAAACCTCATTTCTTCGAATCCCTTGACTATCAATATATAAGAAAATTGCTTATAACAGGAACTATAACAGTTTTTCTTTTTAAGAGTATAAAAATCCATATTATTATATTTTTGCTGATATATAGTGAACTTTCAAAAAGAACTGTTCACAAAAAAGAATATAAAATTGTAAAATTTTTTACTTTGTCGTTAAATAGTCTTAGGATATTTTACAAAACTTCCTTTGCTCTGAACACCTTGCATTTTGGATAACCATTTAAGTTTGATCGCAAACTGATACAATAAAATTAATTATTTTCTCGAAATGATTTCACATTTAGTTAAAACAAAACCATTTACTAGTTCCTGTCAACTTTAGTTACATTTTGTGCAAAATGCATAAAATAAAAAATGTTCAAACTAAATATTGTTAAATAAAAATTGATTAGTATCACTTAAACTCATAGAAACTTAAAAATACTTTCATCATTTTTTATTAAATTTTATTTGTACATAAGTGCTTCAAGGAAAGATATAATTTGTTTCACTTGAATTTGTACTCGGATTTTGTAATTTCTTTTGTAACACTTTGTTATATTTACAAATTTCTCACATACATTTTTAGACCAGAATGTTTCAATACGTGTAAAAAACCTGTTGTTGTTTCAAATGCCACCTGTCTGACGTAGTCAGATCGAGGCTCACAGAATTCATTGTGGCAAGGGGCTAGAAGTACGCCTGTCATTGGCCTTGAGTACCATACAGGTGACAGTACGAATTAGCTCTGCTAAATTCGCCAAGGGGACGATAGATGGCGACACCCCCTATCTCCATTTCCACAATTTAGGCATGGAACTGAAGGGGGGAGGGGTAATTCTCCAGTCGCCTGCACTCATGATTCTGCCCACAACACTTTTGGACCCACTGATTTAACGAGCACGTACTCCGTGTACGCTCGGTGGGTATTTGGTGGCATCGGGCATCGAACCCAGGCCTTCCGGTCTGGAGTCCGATGCTGTAACCACCAGGCTACTCACGCCCAAAATCTGGTTTTGTTTTATAAAATAAACAATTTTTATACATATATGGCCTTAGAGTATTTTTTATATTTATTGTAACACATTGTTTTCTTTATAAGTAATGCATGATTTTAAGCTACTTAAAGACATTATTGCAATCAATATAAAATAAGATTTTTATTATTTTCTTTTAAAAAAATGTGTTCTTATGCATAACATTTATGTTGTCTTCCTCCTTTGATACGTAAAATGACAGAAAGTCATTTCATAAAACTTTGATGTCATTTAATTTTAGTTTATAAATGCATTCAAATAAAAATAATTTACTTCATATATAATTTAATATTGCTTCTAGCTTCTAATTACTAAAATAATTATTTATCTCAAGTTCTTCAATTTATCATAGATTACTGTGTTGTGTATAGTCAAATGCAATTTTTTAAAGAGGAAAAGTAGCAAAACTTTGTTTCATTTTCAAAAATGGAAATCCACTTTTACCCAAACATGCATACATCCCTTGAGTAAATTTACAAGCAACTTTGAAACTTTGTTCCTGTTATGATTGAAAATAAGAAAACTGCATAAAATATTCAAGCTTATTATAAAGCCATCTTTTGAATACCTGTTTTCGGCTTTTCTTTCCACATTTACTCTTGGTATTTTCTTATTTCTACCAACTTACGGATGCAGATTACTTTTTCACACGTATGTATTAGCATACTCTGAAAATAAAAAGTTTTTCATTTAATATATTTTTCTATTTAAAGAAAGTGGTACATTTGGGTTTTCGTTATTTAATGTAACAAGATTTTTTCACATAGAAGGGGCGTGTCACACAGTTTTACTAATGCTAAAAAATATTCGAATGATAGACTTAAACTTTATTTGTTAATCAAAAGAATTTTACATATTCACCCTCCAGAGTTACAATCTATGTCAGCATACTTTGACTTTTTGGAGACAATCATTGGGGAACTGAGCAAACTGCAGCAGAAATCATTGTTCCAACTCCTAAAAACCGTAACATTTATGTTGTCGAAATCTCCTCCCTCACAAAGGTTTGCTGAGTTTGAAGAATAAGAAAAAGGTCTCTTGGGGTGCGATCGGTAGAATAGGGAGGATGTGTCAAAATTGTGAAGCCATATTACAGTAAAACCCGGCTTAACGCTTGGGATACGTTCCATCAAAGTAGAGCGTAATGCGAAACAGCGCTAAACGAGGCTATCTTAACATGTAAACAATGGGGTTAGGAGAATATGGGTAGAAAATGGGTTAGGTATTAAATTTAATAATTATGTTTTTTGTAATAAAAATAAAACACAAAAATAAAAACAATAAAAAAAATATCTTACAAAAATAAAAACAATATAAACAAAATATATAGATAAAAAAACCAAAAAAAATTCTAAGTCAGTCAGATCATTAAATTTTTTTCCCTTGTGTTTCCGATTTTCTGCATTTTGCCAAAAAGGCATCTTGTTAAGGGTTCCAAAACCAATTCAGCACAATTTAAAGTTGACTTTCCCCACCAGAATCTAATTTCTAATAACTTGCATTTTATTTTTCCAGTGAAATGTTTTTTTGGTTTCTTTCTTTTCTTTTTTTTCATTATCACCCATGAAAAAAAACTAAACATCAAACTTTTTTGTCACTGTATTAATTGTTATAGTTTTAAAAATTTATACACAAAATGTCAACAAATTTTTTAAATGAAAAAGATGTCCTTTGGCATCGCAAAAACAAGAAACACAACTAAAATTGTTTCGGATATATTATGTACATATTTTAAAAACCTAAATTTTGGGGAATTTTCCCGTAGTGTTTCGACAATTTCAAAATTTCCCCGGGTTGAAAATAAAAGAGCGCTAAACCGAAGCAGCGCTAAACGAAACAGCGTTAAGCGGGGTCTTACTGTGTTTTGATTCCTCATCTACACTCTGAAATGAATCAGTAGATACTTTTGTTGGTTTGAAGACAAATTGTTTTTTGTTGATCCCCTAAAAAAAGTTTACGGATTTTTTGACAATGGGGTAAAAGAGGAAACAAATGACAGCATAATATTTTACCATAACATTTATCTTTTTCAGTTAAGATGACATAATGTCAATTCTAAAAAAAACCCCGGGTTTCCCCCTGAGTTGCTACTTCTGAGTCATTTTAAAGGGGGAACGGGGGTTTGATGTGCTTCCACTCCTTCTCATTTCTTTGCTCTCGTGATCACATAGACAAATTTAAGATTCATCCATTGTTACGTGGTGGCCCAAACGAATTCCACTTGTTTTGATTTAAAAATTATCATCTCTATAGGTTCCACCGTGCTTACTTCTGAAAGGCAGCCAGAAATTGTGGAACACAATACGCTGATACATTTTACGAGTGCCTTTTTTAGTGAAAAATTTTGCACAAACTAAAGTAACTACTGTCAATTTCATTCATGTATGATTGCTTCTTTATGCAATAGTATAAAATAAAGCATTTTCACAAAAGTGAAAGATTTTTTTTCAAAAGATGGTCTTCCAGTTCATGATTCGTCTGGGAAAAAAAATGTGCCAATTTTAAAAAAATTTCCCTTTGGTACCCGATTTACGTTCAAAACCCGATTTTCAAAAACACTTTAAATTATAGTTTTTATGATATTTAGTGTGTTAATTTGAATCATTATAAAATTTTTTCTTTATAAAAAAAATTATTTAAATACATTTTTTTGGGAAAAATTAACTTAGAATTTTTTCCAAATTTTCTCATTTGTAAAAAATATTTTTTTAATAATAATATTTTCCCCATATAGTTTGGGGACGTCGGGTACAGAGGCGCAACTATGATGTTTAAAAAAAATTCAAATTTTTTTTCAGAGTTACAACCATTTGAAATAAGGGATCGGCGTATTTTTTAAAAATTTCCCCCTTCCATTTTTCGAAAAAAACATGGAAAAAACCGGGATTCCCCGTTATGCATTTCAAAAATTCTATTTGGGAGCCCCCGGCCAGGGGTTTTCGAGTTGAAAAACAGGAAAAAATTTTAAAACTGGGGCCAATTTTTCCAAAATGGAAACTTTTAAAAAAAAAATTAAATTCTAATTTAAAATTTTTTCCAAAATATTGTATTTAAAAAATTTTTGTCATAATTCCTTAAAAAATACAAATTAATAAAAAAGTGAACTAAATATCATAAAATACCCTTTTTAATTGCTTTTAAAAAAATCCGGTTCCGAATTTTAGTCGGATACCTGCCCCTTATCATATTTTTGTAAAGGAAGACCCAAAAAACGTTATGAACATCTTATCAATAACACGTTGCTCCACGTTCTGCCTTCAAAACAGCTGCAACTCGCCTTTGAATGCGTACCACAAGTTCTTGGCAAATGATTGGAACCAGGTTGTACCAATCATCTAAGCAGCAGTCATATAAATTGGAGATATTGCGACATGAAGATGTTTCATCTCAGAGTTGCCTTTCTAGGAAAATCCAATGTGCCCTATTATTAAGATCCCCTAAGTTAGGTGGCTAGGATATTAATTAGAATTCATCTTTAGGCTCCTCGAAAACTTCTAACAGAATTCTAGCTTTTTAACATAGACTTATGTGCTACTGGGATTTTTATTTCCATTTGGGAAAATAGACGCCATATAAGGGCGCAACTAATCCACAAATTATGTTTAGAAAATCTATGACTTTCATAGTCCTTCTAGTAGAATTAAATTTCCCAGAGTCACCTATGAGAACGTTTTCCAATGCATAATAGTACTATCATCGGCCTATGTACATGGAGGAAGCAACTATTCGAATGTGGAAGATGTCAATTTATGACCCATTCATCAACATGATGAATGAGAAATTGTGATTCTTCCAACCAGGAAACTCTCTTTCACTGATATATGGTCAAGTTTCAATGCTTCTACACCCATTTTATGTATTGCTGGCAATGACGCTTAGTCGACAAAGGCCCTGGAGTTGGACATGTGCTGCGCAGTCCATAACCCAACAGTGTCCATTGAAATGTATGTTCCGAAATACTTGTACTTGGACCTGCATTGTAATGATATATTAGCTGAGCCACTGTCCGGCACCACATTTGCTTTACCGAGCGGGACAATTTCTTTTTTCGTTGATAATGCGTGGACGTTCAACAGCTAGGAGTTTACTTCTGGTTTCATCGTTATTTATCCACTTTGCATAAATACTCAAAACAGAAGACACGAACAACCTACTCTGCCCTTTGTCAAATTCACTTAGATTTTGTATTTCCTCTCACTCGCTAAAGGAAGTGCAAGAATGATAGCAAACCTTCTTCAGCAGCGGTTAAATATCATTCTCTTTTTATCATGCGGCTTCAGCGTCATCCAGACGAGTTCATTGAAAAATATAAAAGCGTTTATAATATTTTGGCACAACAGTGTATGTACGTCATAGATTAGTCTTGCCTAATGGCATTTTTGTACTTAGAGGATAATTTGTTGGATTGCATCACTTAACTCGCTGCAGATGTTGAAAGATGGAAGGGAAATTTTTGTTATTTTAAAATCCGCATTTTACTAACGATCATTAACGGATAAGGCAGCTACACAACGGACACAATACAAACACGTGCATATCTAAGATAGTACACAGTATTCTTTTTTTTAGCTCTAGAAGACTTAGCTTTTCATAGGGTTTGTCAACCGGAACCTTTTGTTATTAGTCAGAATATGCAAATGAGGCAAGATTGCGTAATTTTGATCTAAAATAACAAACGTGGGATTTTTTGGGTGATGAAATTGGGGTTAACCCATTTTAGGGGGTTAAACTAGAAATTAATTCTCCCTCAAAGTCATGGAGTGCTCAATACCATTCTAAAATTAAATACCTCGAGAAAATGTTTAAGTGGATTATTAAACATATATATCTGTGTGTTGTTAATCATGGTGTAAACAGCTTATAAATTGATTTTTCTTATGACTCTTTTCTTACACTAAAATTTTAATCCCCCGGGAATAAAAAATGCCCAAAAAAGAATGGCAAATTTTTGGGGCATTTCCCCCTTTTCTAATATTTAAAAATTTTTTTTTTTGTGTTTGTATACTATTCACAAACCTTAGTGAAATAGAGAACTTTAATTAATTTCAGAAATCATATTATACAAAAGTATTATATTATCGTACACACATACTCAACTGCATTAATATTTTGATATCTGTACATGTAACATATGAAATCATATATTTAGTAACACTGCATTGATTGTCACAGCATTTGCTCACTAAAAGTAACATGATTGCGTATATATATATACATTAGATTTGCGTAGGTTTCGGTAAATAAAAAAAGTAAAATTACGAACACAAAATATTCAGAAAAGTAAAATTTTTAAATTAAAATGCTCGAAATTGCATTAATTATTGAATCATCACTATACTTGTAAATAATATACGCAATTGCTTATCATAAGATGAATTCACACACACAAACAAATATCGCTTTCCTAGCTATAAAAATCTCCCACGTGGGCTCCGCCTGAATCGGAAAAAAGATTTTCATACGGTAATGACCTTTTAAATAGACAAACTCCTTTCCAAAATAATTTGTGGTATTTGTTTTAGTTTTCAAAGAATCTATTATTTTTCACTTTATGAGTTTCTCTGTTTCTTTCTTTTCTCCTTTATCCCCAGCTAAACAAAATCTGATATCTCATTGGAAACTTAGGACGAGCTTAGATTTAGATCAATGTTGAAAATTGAGTTTCTGAATTGGCATCTCTTAAAACCTACTTTAAATGGATCTTTGATCGTAACAATTAATTTTCTTAAATCCTGTTAAATCCATTAAGAATAGTAAAATAATAGAAATTCACAGTTTTCCTAGACCGTACGATTCCAAAACCGTGTCAATAAAAAGGATTTGGAAAAAAAGTGTTGAAGGCTGTGTTATTGAAAGAGAAAATTACAAAGTTTGTTCACATCAGCTTACTGCAGGTCAACGACATAAGCAAATTTGTAACTGGTGTTCCATTTTCGGTTACTTTTCATGAAATAAATGAACCATTGCTATAGTGATATAAAAATGAATCATTCATGACATCGGTTATGAAAGGAAATAAGAGGAGAGGAATAATTTTGTAATTTATTTTATTCCTCTCACAAGTCAGCTTACTGTAGATCAATGACATGACAATTACTTTTATCTGTGTTCCATTGCTGTGAAAGGTACAAAAATGAACCATTTGGGGCACTGGTTTTAAAAGAAACTAGAAGAGAGAAATAATATCGTAACATAATGTCATCTGATGTCGAAATTTGGATTTTATGCCCAGTGTTAAATTTTGTGTGGGTTGAATGTGCAGGGGAAAAAAGAAATGTGGATCTGCAAAAACCCAAAAACCCAAAACTTTTTTTCACAACCTTCTACTGTTTTCACTTAGACAAAGTGCTTCTGCTGTAGGTGACGAAGAGTATCAACTTACCAATCAGGATGATATTTCCACACATATCTTTAATGAGACTTCCTGCTGCATTTATCATTGCAGTCGTCAAATAGTTTCTTCATTATTTAGTCAAACAGTAATATGGTTTGGCTTGTATGTTTTCAGTTGGATGGAAGATTTTGTGTTATAGGAAGACTTATCCTCCCTTCTCTCCTGACTTGGCTCCTATTGACTGTCCTTTGTTTTATTTTCCGAATATATGTGTACTTTGCACATCATCCTCGCAACAAAAAACGAATAAAACTTTTACACAAAACCTGATATAAACACAAGTTTAATATTTTAAATTTAGTTCCACTAAAAATTCATGGTGAGTTTGTTAAAATTACATATAGAATGAACCTTCATCTTCATTTCGCTGTAATTTAAAATTATATAATCTAAAGGTAGCATTATAATACATAATTATGCATCAGTTTCAATTCGAAGACAATTTGAAAGAAAATCTATCATTTATTGTTTAAAAAAGCTGAATTCAATATTGAGACTTACTTTATTTTATAATTTTCAACCACTTTGGGTAATTGCATCTGCCAACAAATAGAGAAGGAAATAGCAACAACTGCTTTCGAGAATAATCCTGAAGTTTGTGTAAATATATGTACATTCTTAACTTTTTGTTCAAACGAAAACACTTCCCTCAAACAAATACTGAACATCAAATTCTATTTGAAGTTCTTTGTTTACTAAGACTTCAACTTTGATTTTGTTTCTAGTTATTTATTCTAAATGAATGCAATTATGATGCTTTAGATACAATTAACTTAATTATAGCATAATGAAATCTTTTTTATATAACTGCTGTTATTAATTAAAAAACTGGGGTTTTTTCTAAATTATTTAAAGTTTGGGTTTAAAAAAAACAATTAATATGATGTAACAATGGAAGTATTAAAAAAAAAACTGTTTTGATTACGTTACAGATACAAACATATATAATATGTTGCTTATTATGTATAATCATCCAAAAAAAATTATCAAACTTATTTCCTTACTTTAAACGTTCTAAAGACTACTTCCAAGTTTTGGGGAAAGGAAAAAAAAAATTACTATTTTACGCCGTAGTGAAAAAAAATCATAGAATATATTTTTACAAATGTGAATTTTTCTTATAAACTGCACTAAAAAAATAATAAAAGAAATTATTATAAAAGTAATTATGATCATTGTAATGTCATTTTTATAAGCAATAATTTTTTTTGACAACAATAAACCTGTATTTTCATATATAAAAAAATGGGAAAGTAAGCTCTTATTCTTAAAGGCTTTTTATTAAAAAAAATAATAATTAAGTTGCAGTACGTTGCAAACGCATAAAACAAATTGTTTTAAAATAATAATTTATATCTGTATTGGCATACTTTTCACTCAAAGATATAATTCTGTCACTTTCTGGTAAAGATCTACGAAAGTTTTCTCCATGCATTATTCTGGGTTTTACAGTAACGAGCTTGTACACAATAGATTGTGGGTTCAGCTTCATACTCCCTAAAACCATAAATTATTTGAAGTATAAGTTTCACGTTGTCTTCACGTGAATGAGGAGAGCAGAGTGAGCTAACTTAATTATATATCTCGTTATTTTCCCTTGATTCAAAATTACGAGGGCCGTCAATCGTGTTTCTTTTAGAGAAATCAATAAAAAGTGCGTGTGTTTTTTATAACGCATTTTCACTTCAGTTTACAGCAAAATAGTTCAATCTAGCGTAAGTAAGCTATTTAATGGATAAAAATGACATATTTTAAATTCTTATCAATACAAGTTTTAGAAATTTATTTTTTCCTTTGCTATTTAATCCGAGAGAAAGAGCTCACTCCATACTTACGTTAGTGGTTGTGCGGGGTGACTAAGTCACCCCAATATCCTTTGTCTTATAATTATTTATATAGTACATGATAAAACTCGTAATTTCAATAAATAATTTAACTAAGAGAACGAATACTTATACCTACTTTCAAAAATTTTCAGTTTGATAATTTGAGGAAAAATTCCTATTAAACTGAACTTAACCCATGGTCACTCGTGCCTGTTTTTGCTACCGTCACCTGGGGTGCAGAGCACCCAAACTTTTTAACCTGTATTTAATTGTAAAATAAAATTAAGTCATTGTGAAAATATTTTAAAATACAAGATTTTTTATTATACAAAAAAATTATTAAATTTTTAAAATTTCAAATGAGACTAAATTTTTAAACTAAAACATACTAAATTTTCATTTTTAAAACACATAATTTTATATTTTTCATAAACCAGTAAAACGTATATGCTAAATAATAACTATGCTTTATAATTAATGAGATAATGTTTTAGAAAGTAGAAAATAATATTCCCAAACATTTTACAAACATTGAGCAGCTATACATATTAACTTCTGGGAGTTCCATTCAGATAAACTTTTGAAGGTCATTACATTCCAATCATTCGGAAAAAAGGATTGCATCAGGCTGAAGGTTGAATGACCTAAAATTGCCTACAAAAAAAAAGTTTTGGCCCGTGGGTTCTTTTTGAATCCTGGGAGGATTTTCTTATTGTTGGGGTGCACAGAACACATCACACGCGAGGGATCGCGGGTTAAATGTTTCAAATGTGCGTGGCTTTAATCCTCCTTTAGGCGCGTGAATCTCTGAGATACATGGGAAAAAATTTTTTGTGTACGTCCACACGGGGGCGGAAAACGCCCCCTTTTTTTCATCTGCCTTTCTTCTTTTGACACTGGGGAGTCTAAGAAAGGGTCGTAACTTTATATTTCGGGTGGCAGGGACTCTTGAATCTTATAGATGCCACGTGCCCAACAGCGTGTTTTTTCGAATTTTCAGTTCATTCTTATGCTTTTCTGTAACGTAGAATGTAGGTTTCAGTTTTATACTAAAATAACTCGAAACAAATATTTTCTATTCTTTAAAGAAGAGTTTTCTACTGCAAATTGAGGTACATTTGAAAGAAGCCGCAAGAAGACATCATCTGCGAAGACGGCCTGAGAGTAACATTCAAATTTCTCGCTAATTACGACTTAGAATTGGCATTGAGAAGCGAATCGCGTAACTTTTAATCGGCAGTTAATGAATTAATTAAAAACCGTATAAATTATCAAGGTAAGTGTTAATACAAGCCCATGGGGGTCACTGATAATTATTAATCTTGTTCCTAACTTAGTATTTGTTAAATTAATAATAAAATATACATTATACACAGTACTAATACATGTATAAGTAAGTATATTATATCATTGTAAATATGTATTCTATATTTATTATATCAGAAAGTATTTTAATTGTTTACTTTCAGTAAATTAATAATTTTTAAATGAATTTTGTTTTAGACGTTTCAATATGCTCGCATCCCCCTCGTAGAGTTATCACGTCCCCAAAGGGGGCGCGCCCCACAATTTGAGAAACGTTGAGGTCCGGTATTAAAAATGACTTTTTTACTATCATACATAGTAAAGTACGGAGGTTTGTATAAAACACTACCTATAATCCATTACTCAATACGAACATTTATTCACTGCAAATTACCTCAATTTACCATAGCGGTATTTAAAACTCTTTAAGTTGCATAAGATTATTTACATGTGTGATAGCTTAAAACCAATAGATTTTCGATAAGTATCTGGAATTAATAGATCTTTAAAAGAAACTGAGTTATAAAATTATTTTAAATTTTAAAATGCTTTTTCATTGATTTCAATCTTCGGGTTTGCTAATAGAGTGTTAATTTATTGAAATGTGTGGCAAGAGCTTTTAAATTTTTAAGCATAAAAAATTTTGTTGTTAGCTCCTTTCTGAAAGTTTATGTTTTCATGTTTTAATAAATCTTTAAATTTAAAAACAAAACGATGAAACTCAATTTAAAACACTATTTTATATTATTGAAACCATAGGAATTCAGGAAAGGGATCTAAGTAAAATTTTGATTCAAAGCATTTTGTTAGATTCCAAATTGTTAGATAATTTAATTTATAGATTTCAAACTACAACAAATACGATGCAGTTGATAAACATTACATTAAAAACTTAAAATGACAGAAACGGAGAGGATGACAGGTATAAAACATAAATTCTATGTCAGATAATATAGGATAGCAAAAAACATTAATTTTATTAAATGACTTATTCAGAAGTATTCTGATTGTGTCACTATCTCAGAAAAACTTATTTTTTACTTATAAATGTTGAATATCATGAAAAATTGTTGTTGTAACAATACTTTTTACACATAATATAATTACGAGAGTAATCCAATATTTAAAAAAAAAAATTGTGAAAATATAAAATATATGCGGGGCTTACAATTAGTCCTTTAGATAGATGTTTTACATGATTTTCCTTTCAAATGGAAACATATTTGTTTTGAAAAAAAATTAAGAATGATGATCAAAGAAGATATACATGTATATATATATAATATTTCCAGTCAACATCGAGAACATTTTGTAAGAATTAGTTTATTCAGAGAGCAGTCGACACATCTTTCCCCGAGAGAAAACGAACATCAAGTGACCCGATTGGATTTTTAAAATACCGGTTGGGTTATATTCTTATTTCTAGAACTGCTAAGCACTTTTACTTTATGTTTTTCCTTTGAAAGTAAAGCGTGGGAGCGTACACATAGAGAGCATAAGTAATAATGATGTAGGATCGGAATTGTTATGTTTAAAATATATTTTCTGATAAATACTTAAGTGTTTAATTTAATACTTGAATATGTTATGGAAAAAAAAAGTTAAATGGTAAGTAGAAGATTTTGTTTCAGATCTAATTTAATTATCCTTGCATTATATATATATGTGTGTGTGTGTGTGTATTTAAATGTATATATAAATAAATCACAATACTATAAATAAACTAAAATTTAAGTCTAATAATCCTAGAGAGAATACAAATTCCCTTTCAAAATATATATATCTATCTATCTATATATCTATATCTATATCTATCTATCTATCTATCTATAACTGTATCTATATCTATATCTATATCTATTTGTCTGTCTATATATCTATATATATATATATATATTCATACGTCTACTGTTATCTGACCGACACATATTTTAATTTGAATATTTTAGATGATATACAATCTTTAATATTAGTAGCAGTTTTCTCAAATACATTTTGCCTTACCGTGCTTCTATAACTAGTACGGAGTTAATATCTCAGTAAATAGTTTTGGATTTAGTCTGTTGGTTACAATGTGTAACACTCAACCAGCTGCGTGCTATGAAGTATCTAAAACAGTCTCTAACATCAATCAGTCTCACACCAACAGTTCACATAGTGCTGATCTGAGTCATTATTATCGTGCCCTGTATATTTAGCATAAGTTTGAAGATGGAATGGTGTCAATACGTCTAGACATTGTTCTAGAAGAATAATTCAAATAAAGTCAAATACCTGGATAGAAGTGTAGCAGTTTTTCTGAATCTTAAGGAATTTTACGAGTATTTTTATTCCAATCTATTTAGAAAACGTATAAAGATAAATATTACGCTTAAATCTTCAATATAATTTCTCAAATCATGTTTTCCACGCATTTAATATCAATGTAAGGATCGGTATAAATTTTATAAATGACAAACATAAAAGTATCCACGCTTTCAAACAAAATTTTTTTTCAAATGGTTTTATGCTTTGGAGGGTTAATGAACATAATGCGTTTTTTGTAACATTATATATAAAAACATTTCGAGTGGTTATAAAAGGTTTTTTTTCAAAACTATGAAATAAGTTAACCTCTTATTTTTACTTCTTTGGTACTTTCGAAAAACGCTTTTTTTTACCTATTTAATATTCTAGAAAAAATCTTATACTTCTTCATATTTATCGCATTTCTATTTTCTGTCAATTTTCATGAAATTCAAAATATATTGACGGAAATATATCGATAACTCAAAAGGTATAACAGCTATAAAACTGTGACTTTTCGAAACTACTGAAATCATTCTAAAGGAACTTGTTCTTTCACCTATTAAATAAAATATCGTTTACCCTTAAAAATAGCAAAATTTTCTTTCACTAAAATTTTTAAAAAGTTATATGCTTTTGGTAACAGGAAGAGGGGGTCCCCAAAAAAAAACCCAAAAAAGCTTTATCCCGGTGATCCAGAAGCAGCCCAATGGTGTATTTCGACAACATTATCTGTTAAGAAAAGTGGGCTTTTGACTATCGGGTTGGATACAAAGGGGAAGAGCTGTTTTGGACTAGTCCCGATTCAGTTTACAGTGTGACGGTAGACGTGTTTTGGTACAGCTAGAAAGTGGCATTTGAAACAATCCAATATCTGTTCAGGAAAGGTCACATATTAGATTAGGTGGTTTGATGATATGGGCTGGTATCAGTATAAGCAGACTTACTGACCTGCATTTTCCCCGAACGGCAAATTTGGACTTAAAGGAAGAAAAAATGGTCCAAAATCCCCTTCGACCTTATGCTGCAGCCATTGGTTATTCCTTTCTTTTAATGAAGAATAATGTCAGAATTCATACAGCACTTTTTGTGGAGAACTTTCTTGACGCTGAAAAAATACAGCGTATGGAGTGATGAGTATGTTCTTTTGACCTAAGTCTTATCTAGCATAATCCGCACTCATTCAAGTGACGCATTCAGTGAGCTCACTGCCTTGGCTTACTGTTCGGAACGTGGAAATTGCACTTCTTAAAAAGTGGTGCAGTATTTCCCAAATCTTCATGGACAACCTTGTCTCATCCATGTTTACAGGTATTCGGTAATATTAACATTTCGAAGATACCACCAGAAGAAGATGTTTAATGGGGGGTGTAAGGGGGAAACCCCCACCAATTTTTCATCCCCATAATTTAATAAAGGTTTTTTCACTTCATACCAAATTGTTGTCCCGGATCATTCATTTTTACTATGCCAAAATTTTAAAGCTTCCGTGCATTTTTTTAATTTTTTTATTTTTTTGTATTGCATTTTGTTCCACCTGCACACTCCATTATATGTTCACACATGGCTATCGTGAAACGATTTCTTCATTATTTTCCTTACTCCCCTAATTCTTTTGAGCAGTGTAGCATGCACTTATTACAGTTTTCA
>BMAV01004079.1:14215-32044 GCA_019973955.1 Trichonephila inaurata madagascariensis
CGGAAATCGATTTTGAGTTTTTGATATTTCTAAAATTTCCAAACAAATATTTTTCCAATGATCTAACATACAAGCTATTATATAAATTAGAAGTATTTTAAAAATGATTTTTAAAAATAATCAGCTGATTTATCACGTCCATTTTGACAGATAGAAATGTAAACATGGTCTTTTTAAAACTGGGAAAAAGTTGCAAGGCCTTGATTAATTTTTATTTTTTAATACCCAAATTAACTTTAAATAACTGAATAACTGCAACTGTTAGATTTGCTAACTACCTTTGTAGGCAATTTCAGATTTTCATGGGGGTTTTAGTAAATGTTATACTTAACTGTAGTCATTTTTTACTGAAATTTAGGTCGTTTCTTTAGTTTAAATTTATTTTTAATTAGATATTATTACTAATTACTAAATGTGACCAGGTGAGAAATATATACGTAATGAATCTCAAATTTATAACTGCATAAAGCATAATGAAGATAATATATGATGGAAAATAAATAGGATAATACTTTTACAAGGTAAGATTTTTTATAAAAATAGTTTTCTTAATGTTTTTTTTTAAAATATTGTGTTAATTTACTGTATGCATGTACTTTGTTTCTTAAATGCAATTGTGTATACTGAAGTGACATTTTTGAAATTTTCTTAAGCAGATATCATAACAAAAAATGACAATTTTCAATAAATTCATAATAATCATATTTGCTTGCTCAACTAAAAGTTTGTTTTTGAAATAACTAATTAGTATATTTAAAAAATTTCACTTCAGTATAAATATAAATGTATAATTAATACATATAGTCAAAATCTTGAGTCTTTATGTGTAATAGTTTCTGAGATAAAGATATGAGATGATACATCAAATGTGATGTTTAACATATTGTCTTTGCGAGAAGCTTGTTACATACTTAAAAATTCATGTTTATACTTTCATGTTTAAAAACATAAAAACAGTTTTATTTTGGCTGTTTTAGAAATCATTTGTCCAGTTTAGAGTAACTTTTGAAGTTTAAAACTTAGAAACTGTCTGCAACAACAAAACCAATAATAATTTTACAAAATCATTACGAAAACTTAGAAAATGTCATATAATCAGGTATTTTATATACCATCTCAAATTCATACCAAAACCATATTGATACATTTTCACATTATATTTATGATGCTTTATTTTTAAATTTGATATTAGTAATACATGAAAGCTACAAATTCTTCAAAAAATAATATAAAATTTGAGAAAAATGATATATTAATAGAAAATATCTCGTTAAAAAAAGTTAAAAATGCAATTTAAAACTCTTTTGTTAACTATTTTATGAAAAATAAATTGTAAAGATGCTAATGTTTAATAAAATAGGACAAATACATGTTGGAATACATTATTTGTGTGTGACAAAGTTGCACTTTATAGTAAAAATTCAATCTTCTCAAAAATGATGTTTTTAAAACTGCATTTATCTTTTTCGTAGAATATAATGCATGAATGTACATGAATTTTTCCCCTCATGTTACTGATATGTAACTATATATTTAATATGTGAGTTTTTTGGAGATTTTCTTAAAATATTTGACTGGAGTCCATATATCGTGACAAAAAAATGTCAATTTTTTAAAATTCATAGTGATATTTTTATGTTACAAGTATTTTGGGGAAAATAAACAATATATTTTAAATATTTCAATTCATTGCAAATATTAATGTTTATTTATTGTTAAGAGAAATTTTTAATCTTTAATATTCAAAGGTATTACAATAAATGGTAGCTAATTATGACTCAGATGTGTAATGCTGTTTGTCGTTGCGAGAAGATAGTTACATGCATAAAAATACACAAATTTAATGTTTAAAAACATAAAAACAGTTTTATTTTTGACTTTTTTAGAAATCTCTTGTACAGTTTAGTGAAAATTTTAAATTTTGAAACTTTAAGAAATTGTGTTTGCATGGGAACTTATATATACAAATCCGTAATGAAACTTTTCGCAACGTCGTAAAATCACATATTCCCAAATCCTGACTTTTACATATTGATACATGTTAACATTATATTTATGATGTTATAAGGTCAAATTGGATATTTGTAATGCATCGAAGTTAAAAATCCTTCACAGATTGTTAGATAATTTGTGAAAATTGATAAAACAGGCTAAAAAAAATCTCGTTGAATAAAAACTGAAAAATACTATATATCGATATGTATTTTCTGAACATTTTAAGACTTTTTTGTTTCCTATTTTATGCTTAAAAAATTAAGAAGATACTAATGTGTAGTAAAATAGGGCAAATACATGTTGTAATTCATTATTTTTGTGATGAAGTGCCTTTTTACACTAAAAATGCAATTTTCTCAAAATGATTGTTTTCAAACTGCGTGTACCTTTTTCAAAGAAAATACTGAATGAAAGTATTTGCAATTTTTACTGCACATAAATGATATATAACTATATATAATGGAGCTACTTTTTTGGAGAGTTTCCTAAAATATTTTGCTGAAAAGCAGTTATTGTAAAAAAAATGACAATTTACAAAAATTTCAGTGATACTTTAACGATAAATTTTTTTGAAAAAGTAGACAATATATATTTCAAACATTTTACCATTATTTAAATAAAAAAGCCTAATTAATATACAGATAAAATGTGAAGTTTTTATATTTAACAGTTTCTGAGAAACAGGTTCCTAAAATCGCTCAATTTAACATTATCGGTATAGGGTGTACCGACTAAACATCAAAAAAACGCAAATGATTCGGGTTATAAGGACGGAGTTTACAGTTTAAATATCCAGTTTTATAGTTTTGGGTATAGTAGGGCTGTTAAAAGTTAAAATTAAATGTATTGTTGGAATGACTGAATTATCTTTTTTTATTGTTATTCTTCTGACCTGAATCATACCCTGATCAGAAAATCCATCGAGGATTTCTGCTTCAGGTGCGATCAACACGTCAGATTCAGATACCGCGAGAAGTATGGAGGGATTTATGTGGACTTACATTAACAGGTAAATCAAGAAAAGTCTTGGCCAGTAGGAATGACTTTGTTTGAATTGCAGAATTGGTCTCAATAAATAAATCCCCAGATCGTAAACGTTTAACAGATTTAGGTTCACCTCCTGCTCCAATGATTGCTCTATGAATGGTAAATGGTGATTTCTTAGACATTTCATCGTTTTCTAAAAATATTAGCAAAAATCTCACATGTGTTGCAATTGATCAAGGTTAAGGTTGGGTAAAACAAGGCCTTTACCCGTGAACAGCTGGCTTGGATTCATATGCGCAAAAAACAACTTCTTCCTGGCATGCCTTCACCCACCACGGAGTCCAACAAGGGAGGCAGTGTGCTTGTCATCTGACAAAAACCAGGAACGGCGCTTTTCTGGAGTACATCAGAATATAAAGCTACAGCATCAGAGTAGGATCCAACGAGTAACCCGCCACCCCGTTCTGCATCATTAACCCTACAGCAGTTTATCTTCGGGGATACCGAAGAGAGGTACCACCAGCCAATTGACGGGAGCGAGCTCACTCCTGCCACCCGTCTACAGCAAAGCGTGGGCCAAAGGGAACGCAAAGGTATCCCCAGAACACCATTTTCCTCCTTACGGGAAGTCGCACATATGTGGCAGATATGTGGGTCGGAAAACCAACGGTGTTAGACAAAAAAAATAAATAAATAAAGCAACAAAATCTAAATATTTAAACAAATCTACGAAAAAGAAACTAAATTAACGCGATACAAAAAGTAAGCTAAAATATGTTAATAATAAATTGTGAATAATTTCTCATAAGAAAAAATAATCAATGAAATGAAATATGTTCATTTCACAGTTTTTGTCTATGGTTTTGACGTTGTAATCTGTGATCTAGACGGGAAATGAAAGAAAGGAAAAATTGAATGACAAAAATGAGGGACGAAATTATAGAAAGATCACTAGGGAACCCCGGGTTCGTGACACCCGTGTTAACCAAAGAGAGTAAACCCCTTGGGGAAAGGAAAATATCACTAGAGAACCTAGGGATTGTGACACTCGTACTCACCTAAAGAAGGAGATTCCCCTTAGGGGTTTAAAATTTCGCATTCTTAATACTAATTGCAGAGCTGATTAGAAAAAAAATTCATTTAATTTTACCAATTTAACCCTAGATTCCCTTGCATTTTAAAAATACCGCCTTCTTTAGAACACTAACTAAATTTCATTGCTGCAATTCAAATGTAACCTCCGATTGGATGAAAGTCTCAGTAAATTTACCAATGTAGGGATAGTTAATCATTTCCTCTTTAAGTACCGCCTTCTTTATTTCTCAAATTCTGACGACAGAGGTGATTGGGTGTAAGACATAACTAATTCAAACGACGTAATCATAGTTAGGCTTTTTCGTTAATAGTTCCGTCTTATTTAAAGTGTTTAATTATTTTATTGCTGAAAAATTGTACAACAAAGCGTTGATTGGATCTAAATCCCATTATTTTCTTCAATATCATTCTGGATTGGTTTTATTTCAAAAGTACCGCCTTTTTTGCTTAGTTAAATTTGATTGCTCCTATTTTGAAGAAAGCACTGATTAGAAGGAAGTAATGATAAATTTTTAACCAATTGTTCAGCCTCTACTTTTAAAGTACCGCCTTTTTTTAGTCGATCTAACAATTTTATTGTTCAGATTGAAATCAAAATTCTCATTGGATGTAAGGTACAATTATTTCAACCTATATTATCCAAGATCCACTTTTATTTTTTAATCTTCGGCTTTCTTTACAGCACTAATTAACTGTTATTGGTCTCTTCTATTGAGAGTGCTGATTGGAGATACATGATACAATTAATTTAACCAGTGCAACCACATTTCGACTTTTAAACTTTAAGTACCTCCTTCTTTTGAAGAGTTACCAGTTTATCAGCATGAATGAATCAATGAATATTAATGTCGCACTGTTCAGTTAGCTACACGAGGGCCTTTGGCGACGGTCTAAGTAGTTTTGGACCATGGTCAAGTGACATGGATGACACTTGAGCTGGCACCCCCTCTCCTAACTACCACACCACACCTACGGGAGGACATTTGAGCTCCCGAAAGATTTGTTTATCCTGCCCCTACACCGCGGGTGTTTAGTGGTACTGGGCTCGAACTCCTGACAAGGCCAGTCACGATCCAATAACTTTACCACTTGGCTTCGGCGGTCGAACTAGTTTATCAAATTAAAATGAATGTGACCAGAGAATGTTTTAATGAACTTTTTTTCCCAAAGCTGCTTTTTTCACCTGAAGTTATTTACATTATAAATAGATCGATTGGCAATCTTATGTGTTTTAGTGATGACGTTAGATCAGTGCTTTTCACAGTTTTAGTATTTTACACCCAATTTTCAACCGATGTTTTCTTCACCTCCTTCCCCCTTCAAATTAACAATCATTTGATTGCAAAGTTCGTGGCACAGCTGGCAACACCGCAATAAAAAAGGGCAGTGTTGTAACGGAGATTATTGCGACCTCAATTCGAAATGAATACTTAAGGTCAATCAAGCTTTTGGGGTTGCGGGTTGTACGTTACGCCACTGGGGGGCGAGGGTTGCTTATCAAAGGCACTGTGAATCGATGTTTAACACAGGAATCTCAAAAATGACCATTTCGAAAGTTGCTTTACAAAAATATCTAATATGGTTACAATTACGTAAGACATGGGAGTGTTTAAATCGAAGTCATTTGAATAATTGATTTACAATTTAGGAAAACAAAATATTTGAAAGAATTAATTTTTGTGTATGTTTGCATTTTTATTAATGTTTATGAGTTTATAACGTCAACGTTAATTAGTAGTCAAAATATGAAAAATTATCTTGGGGGAGACGCTACATTAGGTCTTTGCCACTGTGTGTTAGGATCGGTTCTAGGTGCCACTGTGAGGAACGCTGAATCATATTGGTAGATTGGTTTGCACGCCACAGATAAGAGGTTGCCGATCCTGGCTTTATTCGAATGAAGTACTTTTGCGGTAACATAACCCATTGGTTTAAAACCAATTTGCAAATATATGCATAGAACAATTATATATATTTAATTCTAAAAAGTGAACAACCAGCTTAGTTGGCGACATTATCATCTAATAATGGATTTCATCAGGAACTAAAATATGGCGCATGCGTCAAACGTGGAAAATGAACTACATACAAGTGGCACTTTAGATCTTGTGTCTAATGATTCCTTTGAAGTAGGCTTCACAGCTAAATCAATGTACGCAACATCATAATTTTCTAAGTTCTAGTTAATCGAGTGAACTTTGAACTTTCTGAGTTGCACTTGATAGCCGATTTAAAGGAAATCTTGTTTGTTTCGCTAATATTTTTTTGAGAACAGAAAAAGAAATGATAAAATACTTTATGTTCCCATGAGGGATATAAATGAGTAAATATTGTATGAGGTATCTGATTACTTCTTGGGGATGTAAATTTCGTACTTAGATGAATATGATAAAGAGGAATGATAGATTAAAACAAACTTTTGAAGTAATTTTTAAAACATACACAAGTAAATATAAGACATGTTGTATTTGAAAGGATAAAATCTTAGACGTTCACTTTTCATAGAAAAACAACAATACATACAAATAAACAAATAAAAGGACCTAATTGGTGCTCTTTTAAGTACAACATTTTTTTTTACCTGAGTATGTTTAATGATTACTTTAAGAATTCGCTATATATATATTGTACAAACCCGATTCACGTTTCCATTGATATAGCGACTTATTTTTCAATTCCTACTATTAGCTCACACTCTCCATATCTATTTATTTATTTTCGTGGAATTTCCAATCGTTAATAAAATACATTTTAAAGCACTCAATTGCGTTGAAATTTTACGTACATGATTATTTTGGATGACAGTACAGTAATTTAATTATAATTAATAAAAATTTTAATTAATTAAAACTAATCATTTAAAGGATTACAAATACAGATAGCCACGTTGGGGTTTTGGTGAATTGTGTCAAAACTTGAAAAGGTTTTTTGTCTCTTGTTTTCAAGCATTCAGTTGAACTGAAATTTTATATACACGATTGTTTTGGATGACAATACGATACTTTAATGATAATTAATAAAAATGAAATACCACTTAATATTGGGATTCTGTCCTATGTATATACATATTTATATTTATTGTAACAATTTAATAAAAAGTAGCTAAAATAAAAATTTTCTTTGTTGATCTAAGTAGGAATTGAGACTGATTTTTTTTTATATTATTTGTTTTTAATATATACATTAATTGTTATTAGATCCAGGAAAGTAACATAATCTGTAATATCAAAGTAAATTTATATACTGATGCATATAAAGATTGCTAAAATATATCTTTTCGTTACTTTGTCTCAAATATTTCATATACAGTTTCAAATTAAAAGAATTTAAGGTTTCAGAAAAGCAGCTCACCAAATTTCTGCTTTGGATTTCTGCTAAGCTTACCCGCTTATGTTACTCTCTGGAACTTTATTATAAAGTATAATACTTCAAAGTGTGATACAAGTAACTTACAAAGTTTCGTTTTCAGAAATTTTAAATTTACTTCTTTGTCGTTATAAACGAATGCATAGTATATCTGAGTAAATTTATGAATTAATATTTATAAAGATTATAAAGTTATTATTATTATTATTATTTTTTTATTTTTTTCCTTTTGTATCTTTAATATTCAAAAGGCAAATGAAAAGAAACTTCAGAAAACTTCAGAAAATCAATTTCAGCAAACTTCTGCTGTAGACTGGAAATATTTTTTTCGCTTGTGCTTTATTATAACCTTTATATATAAAAATCTTCTCGGCGTGTGTATATAACTCAACTCCTCCTAAACGGCTGGACCGATTTCGATGAAATTTTTTTGTGCGGGTTCAAGTAAATTCGAGAAGGATTCAGAATCGCAATTCGGTCCAATATCGCAATTAGTTAAAAAGATATTAATTAAAAACATTTAAAATATACAACTCAACATTCACCTGCATTGTTGTAACAAAGTTATTAATATAAAAAAGACGCGTAAGTTGGCGTCGAAATTCGATTTTCAGCCAAACTTGCCAAACCAGGTCTTTATTGTTACAAAAATGAAGACGAATAATGCTTTTTAGCATTTTTAATTAATATCTTTTCAAATTATCTTTATATATAAAAATCTTCTGTGCGTGCGTATCCGACTAAACTCCTCCTAAACGGCTGGACCGATTTTGATGAAATTTTTTGTGTGGGTTCAAGTTGATACGAGAATAGTTTAGATTCACAATTCTGTCCAATATCGCATTTAGCTAAAAAAGATATTAATTAAAACTAGTTTTAATTACCAGTTTTTGGTATCAACTTTGATTTGTCTGCATTGTTGTAACACTGTTACTGTTGTAACACTGTTACTGTTACAACAATGTTAAAAGATGGCGTCAAAAATCAGTTTTCAGCCAAAATGGAATTTCATGACGTTGATCTACTGACTGTATTAATAAACTTTTTTAAAAAAATAAATGCATTTAACATGTGATTAACTTAAAATATATTATTAAAATCTCAATTTCTACAATGTTTTAAATTTTTCTAATTTAAATTCCTAAAAAAATGATAAAACCATTTTTCAAGCAGATTGGTACATTTTTTTAACGTTTTCTAACGCTGCCAAGTTAATTTGAAAAAAATTATTGTAAAACTTCAAAAAAAAACTTGGTATTTTGTAATTAAAAAAAATTCTGCTTTCTTAATACAAAAAATATTTTTAAAGAAGATGTATTTTTCCGCCTTGGGGAGCCGTGAAAATACAACGAAAAAAATTAGAAAAATCGAAAAATGCCAGTAATGTTAATTATGGGGAATCTACCTCAGAACTCATGAGTTTTAGCACTTATAGTGCACATGAGAAATAAAAAACCCTTACGGAGAGCACGTAAGCAGATAAAAGATTTTTCTGCCAGAAAAATGTGTTTTTTTAATGTTTTTTTTCTTTTATAATGAGTGTAAATAATGAAGTTTCCAGTAATTTTTCGAATCCAATTTATTAGTTTGAATTTTAAGAAAGTATTCATTGTAAAATAATTAATATATGATCTTAGTTTTTAATAATACATCGAAACTGATAGTTTTCTTTTAGAGAAGTAATTTACTGAAAAACCTTTAAATATAGGAAAAATGCTGCCCTGTTTTTATTACATAGTACTATTTCCTTTTAAATCTTTTTTTATACAAGGAATGTAAACAAAATTTTAGGCTCCCTTCCCGTAGTTCTTTTTTCACAGTTACATATATTTAATCGAAAAATCAAACATCCAGATAAAAGCAGTCGTTTCATAGGTAACGTATTCATAACTTCATATTTTTTGATTCATTATTTTACGAAAATTGATGAAAATTAATATATTTTTTTAAAAATCAAAGTTATATTGCGTTTTATTATTTATTACTAAATTATTTATTTAATAATAAATTCGTACACTGACTGTTTTCTTGAGAACTAAACTGAATTAGCTTTGTAAATTTTTAATCGAAAATAGAAATTTGAAAAAAAAAGATCTTTACCCTCGGTGAAAAAAGTGTGTGTGGGGGGGGGGTTACACTTGAAAAAACCCATGCAACGCTGGGCTAAAGCTGGGCTAAACGGATGGAAAAGACACCTGTCTGAGTAAGAGAAGAAGTGGAAGAAATTTCTGAAAAGGGGATTTAAATGAGATAAATGTAGAAATCACTCACATCGCTTAGTAACACACACACAGAAGTACTGGTGTCCAGAGAGAAAGCAAAAACTTCCATGGGGATAAAATTGTACCCACGGAAAAAGCCCTTGCAATGCCGAGCTAAGAGGCGAGAAAATAGACCCGCCCGTCAGGACAAAGATGTGGAAAAAACTTCGAAAAAGAGTATTTTAATGATATATTTAGAAATCACACACACACCAGGAAGTGCTGACACTGAAAAGGAAGGGGAATTTTCCAAGGTATAAAGCTGTACACTTGAAGAAGCCCGTTCAACGGCGGACCATCCAGGTAGTTTTTATTTATATATATTTCTTTATTATAATATTCCTTTATATACTTCAAAGTGATAAAGATTTCATTCTGGAGTTTCATTTTTCGAAATATTAAATTTACTTCTTTTGAAGTTAGTTATGAATGCGTATTATAAGTGTTAGAATTTGAATCATAGAACATATAAAGAATTCTTTGTTGAATTACATTAGTTTTGATTTGAAACACACATACATTCCTTGCAATTGGAAAATATATGTAAACTTCTTTAAGTACTTGTAGTTTTCTGTATGTTTTTTAGAACTTTCAGAATAATTCGATGTCGAATCCTTGAGTATAGTAAATCGATTTCCTTTTTCCTTCGTACAGAGCATTCGTATGTAAAGATATACTAAGTATCTGTTTGAAGAATATAATTTTCGAAACACTTACGAATATTAACTTCTTTAAAAGTGCTTCGTAAATATCGAACTTTATAACTTATTGGAATGCAGTAAAATGCATCCATAAGACCGTAATAGAAAAAAAAAATTGTGCTGCCTTTTATTACTCAGACCATTTTAAAATACATTTTTGAAGCAGTTTTAGCGATTTTTAGAAAAATACCTAAATAAGTTCTCCACTTAAACTCTCAGGAAGAGAAAGAAACAAGAATGGATTCGCTTTGGTTTTTTTTTTTGATTTGTTTCGAATTTCTCTAACTTCGATTGAATAAATATAGTTAGAATAAGGAATATAAAGAGGTATATAGATTGAGATATTGTTAAAAATTTTAAAGTTCCATTTTGTATTGAAAATGTCATCTTATTGGAAGTTTTTAAGCTCTGAAAACTTCCTAAGTAAAACAGTTTTTATCTGTAACGTGATCTGGACTTTTGCTCGGTTTCCAAAAATGTATTAACTGCAAATGATGTGTTATTTGAGGATATCCTAACAAAGAAGGATTGATCATTAGATTCTGTTCAATAGCCGTAGTTCATCTTACGCCTTGACAATTGAATCCTTGTTGATGATAAAACCATTTATTTTGAAAAAAGCTGAAACTCTTATGTCGCTACTCATAGTTATCCATTTTTAGTGAATTCCATCTCCTGTCGACTTTTACGGTAGTGGAATGGGGAATATACTAGCAAAGCAGGGTTGCCATATTCCAACGCTGTGTGACCCTCTCTCTCTTTTCAGTAGTAATACTCCCCGAAAAATCACAAAGTATTGTGGAGTGTATAGTGTCCAATAAAGCACCTGGCTTTGATAACATTACTAATAAAATGATCAAACATTTCCCACTCAAGGTTCTTCACATCTTAACTCGTATTATTAACAAAATTCTTTATCTTAGGCATTTTCCAATTTATTGGAAAACTGCCATTGTTTTCCCAATTAAAAAACCAGGAAAAAACATTCATAACCCCGACTCGTATAGACCAATTTCTCTCTTATGTTGTCTCAGCAAAATCGCTGAACACATTATTCTAAATAGAATTCATACTCACATTTATGATACTAACTTTCTAAACCCAAATCAGTTTGGATTCACTAAGCAGCTATCCACTTATCATCCGCTGCTCAGACTTACGGAAAAAATCTCGGCTGGATTTCAGAGAGGCAGATCCTCTGGAGCTGTCTTTCTCGATATCCAAAAGGCTTTTGACCGGGTCTGGATCAGCGGACTCATTTACAAACTTATTATCTATCATTTTCCTTCCCCTCTTATTCACATTATTAATTCCTATCTAGTTAACAGAACTTTCCAAGTCAGAATCAACAACACGCTCTCACTTCCACACCGCGTCAACATAGGAGTAACACAAGGATCCCTGCTGGGCCCAGTTCTCTTCAACATTTACCTGAATGACATACCATCACATCCACAAACCATGCTAAACCTTTACGCGGACGACTCCGCTATCCTCGCCACTTACAAAAATCCAAAGACAGTCACCTCAGCACTCAATAAACACCTAGCATTACTCGAAGTATACTTCAATCACTGGAAAATCAAGATTAACGTTGATAAAACTGTAGCAGTGCTCTTCACCAAAAGAACCAAACCTTTCACACCACCAACACTATATTCCACACAACTGCAATGGTCTCAGACTACAAAATACCTCGGTATTATTCTAGATAAGAATCTCACTTGGAAACATCACATATTACACTCGCGTGACAAATTCCGGAACGCATTAAGATCAATCTACCCCCTAATTTGCCGGAATTCAGAAATGGATATGTATAACAAAGTGCTTCTCTACACAGCCGTTTTGCGGCCCATTATCTCTTACGGCTGTCCTGTATGGGGATATGCAGCAAAGACTAATATTAAAATTTTGGAAACTTCTCAAAACTCTATCATTAGAACTATAACTAAGGCAAACAGGTATACCAAAAATTCCAATATCTACAAAGCTATCAAACTTCAACCATTTAAAAATTATATCCAAATTCTAGCAAAGAAATTCTTTGCCAATATTCCCAACATAAATAATGCCAACTTAAATAACTTAGAAAATTATATTCCACTTGACAGTCATAAGAGGCCTAGGAGAATTCTCCTAGACTCTTACAACCCGCCATAATTCTTCTTTTTCTCATTCATCTTTTGATGAATGAATTGCTAAATTTATTAACTTTATTTTCTCATATCTTAAATTCTCAAATGCTGCTTCCCATCAGGAACGCCCACTCCCTTTAGCCTACTCTGGTACAGCCAATAGAGAGGTAGCTCACTTAGGTCTATCAACCAACCGCATTGCTCGATATCCACACATGGCTTTGAATCATCACCACAAGCTCTGCTCACCAGACGATTACGTCATCTCCTGCCTACTCCCTGCCACCCCTTCAATTCTACTTTAACCAATCAGATAGCTTCTGGCTAATCCACCCAGGAAAACTCAACGTCACAGGCCACATTCACTATTCAGTGATGGGACGGAGGAACGCTTAGCGTTCCATGTTCCAATAATCATACCAGCGTCAAGATAGGTGGGTAATAGACCGTGTGTGGCTCATGGTGGCAGGGATTAATACTACAATCTCACATCTTGTCGGTGGTCACATCAAGTACAGGATGGGACGTGGGAACTTCCTTCTAGTGTCTAAACTACCGTTGGCGGTGGATTATGGAATATTGGCGCTAATCGGCGTATTTCCGGAGAGGGGTTGCTGCTTTTCTTTCAAGTAGAAGGTGACAGACCCTCGAGAAAGATGGTTAGGGTTGAAAGACGGTCCCTTGTTTTTGGAAGCGCGTTTTTGGGGTTAAGGCAGTGCTTCTCAAACTTTCGATACTTGCGACCCAATTTTTAATTTTCATTTTCATCGCACCCCCTTTCCATACAATTACAATGTAATGTATTCAATAAAAATATACTTAAACGTAAATCTACAATACGACTTTAATTATAAGCCACACAAATGATCAAGAAAAGTGTTAAATTTTATATATAATTTTATGACATACCCGTAGGTTCACTGGCAATTATTAAACTTGTTTTTTTAACTTAGTACTCTTAAATTAAATATGAAACACATTGTGCACTACTCATTCATTTATATAAGTGTATTATATCAGTGTAAAAGTGTATTTTTTTTAATATGTCGGAATGTATTTTGTTCTGCTTCCCTTCAGTAAATTAATAATTTTTTAAAAATAATCTCTTGTTTTTGACTTTTCTATACCCTCACGCCTCCTTTGTAGGGTTACCATGCCCCCTACGGGGGCACGTCCCATAGTTTGAGAAACACTGGGTTAAGAAAATTGAATTCCTTCAGTAATAAACCGACGCATAATGCGTGGTTTGCTGTACCAAGAATAGAGTTTCTTGGGAGTCTTTTAACACGATGGACTGTGTTTTGTTTGAGTGTAGTGAGAAGCGAGACAATGTGTTGGCTGTTGAGAAGTAGTTGACTGTACTGAGAAGTTTAGAAAAAATTGGGAGTACATTACATTCCTGTTTTGAAAATGCAATAAAGAATGCTACATAATCTTTTTTTTTAATTCCATTGTTATTTTCCGTCTACCACACAACATAGGAACTTTGAACGTACACAGTTTTAAGTACATTGGCTGTTAAATGTCACACTCCAGTATCAGTACATTGATGATGTAGTCAATTTCGAAGACTTTGACATATCATCCAGGATTTTGTGAATTTCGGCTCGGATGTTGTTCCACAGGCCTTCTAGGATCTTCGGGGTGATCTTTGTAAACCAGGGACTTGAGCTAAGCCCACAGGAAGTAATCAGGAGAGGATAAATCAGGTCAGTGAGTAGGCCAGTTTATGTCCCCTCACAGGGAGATCTGTTATTTGGGGATGCCTGCTTTTAAAACGCCCATGGAAACCCTGAAGGTGTGAGCTGAATCCCCATCTTGTGACTCCTAATTGTCAAAATCCCCTTTTTAGATACCGGGAAGAACTGTTGGATCATTGTCACATACCGCTCTGGATTGACACGAACTCGTACCACGTTTTTAGGTATTCTAACAATCTGAGGAGGTCCTTTCCTTTCTTTGGAGACATTCCTACTCCTCGGAAAGCATCCATCCACATTAAAACAACGACCTTCTAGAGAAATATCGCAATGCCGAAGAAAGCCATGTTACACTGCAATCAGAGACCGACGGTTAGAGAAATCCGCCTCTATGGCAAAAGCGTCCTGCTGCCCTGACCACTACATGTTTGAGACTGAAACAGGTGAGAGCACAAATATCCCACTCCACCCCTTGCACCAAACCATTCCTCACGCCCCTCCCCTCCCTAGGAACATCACTGCAATATGTACAAAATAGGGAGTTCCCGCGCCCTACCCTGTGTATCTTGTTTTCAGAAAAAAAACCCGACCTTCTACATTTGTGCAAATTGTCAGGATAACCATGTATCTGCTGAGCTCATCTTGAGTTGTATGGATATCTTTACGTGCCCCCTTCATGAGCTTGACTTTTTAAGGGTCAACTGTCTTGGGGATTGTGTCTGAATTCGTTAAATAATCGTCAAGTTCATAATCTGTAAAACTCGCGTTAAAATAGATTTTTAGTTTCCATCTTTGGCGACGCACGGAATTTTGAATTTTGCCAACAGTTTTAATTCTGTAATAGACAATCAGTTAATGGGTAATAATTATAATATTGATTATATACTTTTCAAATACATTTAACCCGTCATGTTAGGAAAACTGAGAATGGGAACTGTATGGAATGGGAAAATGCTATATGAACAATTTAATGAAGTTATAAACTTAAAAGTATTTTAAGCGATTAACAACCTAAATAATAATCTCTCTCGTAACTCAAGTAATTTAAAATGCTGCATAAAATAGCCAATTTAACTAATACCTATATTAAATATATGGTACTTAAAATAATCTTACCATACTGTGGTATAATTATTAGAAGCATTACATATAAATTACTTAAAATTACCTGTTTCGGAAGCGTGTTTAATGCTATTAAATTATTATAATGAGATATTTGTAGTAAATATGAAATTAATTAAGCAATTAGTTTAATGAATCTGCAAATGAGATGTTTATATTGAACTAATGATTATAACTGTAGAGAAAATTCAGGGTAAATACGTTTGAAAGATTATGAATTTGAATAGATAAAGAAAGGAAATTGTTTAATTCACATTAGATAAGTTTTATATAAAAGTATCATTTGCGCGTATCCTTTTTACGTAATTAATACCATCTGTAAAGAATTAAATATAACTTCCATAAAAAGGTGATTTTTACATGGTAAGATTTTAAAGAGGTTATAGTTTAAGTAGTAATGATATTTAAGGTATACGACTACGTTCGGAACCGTGATTTTAAAAAAAAGCGCATAAATGGATAATTTTCAAGATATTTAGTGTCACTTAGATTAGAATACGTGTATAAAATTCTTTTAAGGACATTTTGACAAAAAAGTTATTTAAATACAATATTTCAGCAAAAAATTAACTTAGAATAATATTTTTTCAAAATGTTATCCTTTTGTGAAACATTCTTCTATTATAATAATATTTTGCCTGTATATAGCTCAGACCTCTGTACAAAGGCTTAACTACGAGTTTTGAAAAATTCACATTATTTTCAGAGTTACAACCCATTGAAATAATTATCGGCGTTTTTTTCTTAAAAGTTCTCCCCTCTGTTGTCGTAAAACATGGATAAACTCACTTCTAAGTTATATATTTCAAAAATTCTAGTTGAGCTTCTGTACAGAGGTCTGAGCTATATACGTAGTGGGATACCTTAATATAGAGAAACATTTTACGGTCAGAATATATTAAGCTAATTCGGTAAATATTTATACTTTTCTGTAAGCCATTCGGCATATATGTATTAAGTCATTTTTAACAAAACTAGGCCTAAGGATTTTAGGATATAAATGTTTCTAAAACTCTGAACAATATATGTTACATTTGTTGAACAAATAACAGTGGTAAGTAACTTGTATGTTGTAAAATGTCTGTATTTGAAGAAAGGCTTTAATCACAGTTGATTATAATTAGAATAAATATTTCTACGATATTGCTGGTGTGTTGTGTTAGCTTGGCGTTTTTGAGGAGGAGAGGTTTCATTAAGGCAAGGATAAATTGGGTAAATAGTTTCGGATATTGGGATTGAGCATTGTTATTGGTTGTAGAGGAAGCTTGAGAAGACTGCCCCTAACAGAGAAGAAATTTAAATATTGACATGAGAAATTTATTGAGATAAAAATACTAAAACAGAGAAATTAAAATTAGAAAGAGAAGAATTAAAAAAAAAATTAAAGAAATAATTATCTAGTAGCGATTCTACAATAAGAAAAGATTTTTGACTTTTATTTTTGGATGCTTTATGAGTTGGGAGTGGTTGCAGTAACTTTGGCATTTTTACACTCAGCGTGGAATATCGGGTTAATGCTGTACATTTTTTTCGTATCCAATGAATTTATATTGAGTTGTGGGTTGGGGGGGAAATCAGTTTTTTTTACGTTAGCTTAGTGACTTTACTTAAAATGTTTCCCATGATCAATATTGGCCAAATATGCAAAAATTTTTTCCTCAATTTGTTGTTATTTTAAAAATAGCATCATAATGACTCTGTCATAGAAATGTTGGGCCCTATTGGTGAAAACCTCTAGTAATGGATTTTCTTCATACTAAGCTCTTTTTAAACTGTATTATCTTGGGAGCAGTTTCGTACTATATGTCGTCCTACTAACATCCAAATTTCCCAACAAAGCTCACAAAGAGTTTATTGCGAATTCTTATAGAAGTCTGTGGCCTAGTGTTGTCATTTTGGAACACAGCACTTCTCCTATCGGTCAATTATGACCATTTATGATCACTCTCTAGCTTCAAGTGTTTCATTTGTTGAAAGTAGAGATCTGTATTTAGTGCCTGGCCATATGGAAACAACTAATAATAAATTATTCCTTCCTGGCTTAGACCCCATTTGAGGTGTTTTACCACGATTTGACCACGCACACTTTCTTTTCATATATGACCAGTGTCTTTTACCGAAACACCATCCGCTTAAGAGATGGATCGATTTATTTCCGTTGGCAAAATCTTCGCAGACAGAAATTCAGTCCGTCGTGTTTTCGAGTTAATTTATGTGTCCCCCGAACATCAAGTTTCTATCTGAATGCCCTTTTGTTTAAATGGTTTAAAACTGGTCGATCTGTAGATTTTGCGGGATGCTACGACTACTAACATGCCGGTCAACTTCAATCATTTCTGTGATTTTATGGACATTTTATATAATCTCACAGTCCGGTGAACATAAACACCATTCACAATGTCTGTCGTCTAGCATGCATTTTCTCCTTTATCAAAGGAAAACTGTTAAATATGCCGAATTTTCT
>BMAV01004079.1:82495-97146 GCA_019973955.1 Trichonephila inaurata madagascariensis
GTGTTTAATTTTAATGTGTGTTCAGCACTGTAAAAGTTGAATCTATATTTACTTTGTTTGTGAAATAATCTTTAGCAAAATTCGTGAAAAATATGATCTCACAACATGATATAAACAATCTTGGCAAAAACAAATATTTTTAAAATTGAAAAATAAAATTTCAGTCTGCAATATTTATTACCATACTATTGTTTTCCATCAAAAATAAAATATAACAATTGAGGAAAATTAATATATTCATCTTCCATAATACTGAAAGAAAAATATGACTTTTATTTGCTAATTGTGTTCTCTCTGGTTTTGAAAAAAAAAAGATATCCTTGCATTACCTTTTATTCGGAAAAAAATGTAAGCATTTAATTCCTAACACTTTTCCGTCTTTTATATCCACTAAATTATGCTTAGAAGAATAGGTCTATAAATTTGAAAGCCATGACATATATATAATAGTATTTATTAGCAGTATAAAGACATCGAAAGGCAGGTGCTTCAAGCATAAAAACTTCAAATTTTTATTTTTTTTTTCTTCCCAGGATAGAAACTTATGTATAATGAAACTTGTAAACAGCGAAATAAAAAAAAAATCAACTCACATAGAATAGAAAAACGAGATAAATGTGTGTTGATTTAAAGAGTGCTATTTTTTAAGCCTGTTAGGGGTTGAACCTTTAATGTCACCATTCATTTATAAAAAGAAATAAGTTATTCCATTTCTATCAAGACAACTCCAAGGGGAAAAAAATCTAAATTTGTTTATTTTGATCAAGTTAAATGTCACCGTATCTATCCCCGAAGTTTCTAAAAGAATCTACATTTGAAAAGAAGTAGAAGAGAGAATCTCTTTTTCGTATTTCCGTGAAACAAGTCAGCTGAATCTGCTAAAGTATTTTATTTCTACGCTCAAACTATTTTTTTAAGCATTCAAAATCTCTTACTGGAGAATGTTTATCTAATACACAATAAAAAAAGAAGTTTCTTCATAACAGAAAAAACGATTTCTTCTTTAACAACGTCTTACAATAGAAAATCTTTCACTTATTAATTTTGAAATACTTTGCAAAGTTAGAATAGCATTTTCCTGGAATTATAGTTGAAGGATTGAATAGAGTAATTTTCCACCCAGTTTAAAAATATCTTCCTACAGTGAAATTGAAAGCGAGAGGTTTTCTCTCGAAATCAAAGTTCTGAAGGAAAAAAACAACATAATTTTCTAAGCTGTGTGACTTAAAGATCTCGCAAAAGATAGTTCATTGAAAATGGTTTCAACTTTTTGAAATTTTTAAAAACCTTTGTAACAAGAATATTTCTTAGAATAATGTTATCTTAACAAAACATAGCTTATATACTACATCACAATAAAATGGAGAGAAAACATTTGTTATATATTTTGAAACTGAAATAAAATAAAATTATTTTTACAGTTCCAAGAAAGAATTTGTAAACGAAAAAAAATATATATAAATTAGAAATTAGTTTTTCTTTTTAAAATCGATTTTTAGTTAAATATATTAATACTATCTGTTTTCACACAGTAACACAGTACTTCTCAAACTTTCAATACTGGTGACCCACTTTTCAATCATAATTTTATCGTGCCCCCTTATACAATAATAATGCATTGAATGCAATAATATAATTCACTTTGACACTTAAGCTACGATACGATCTTAATTATAAACGGTTCAAACTAATAAGAAAAGTATATTAAATTTTATATATGTTACATTTAAGTAATATATTTTATTTTTCTTTCTCGAATTTTTAAATTGGAACAATTGCAAAATGCGGTGGCTGCTCTGAAGACAAAATATAGAAAAAGTATTCAGAGTGTCAATTTCTAATCGTAAACCTTCCTTTGAAAAACCTTCCTCTGCAAGACAAGCCCATGGGAGCAACTAATAACTTATTAAACTTGCTCTTAATTTAGTATTAATAAATTAGTTATAAAATACCTTGTGCAGCACTCATACATTAAAAGTATACTGTCTGAAGTACCCGCTCTTCGCACGAGTTCATTTTTCAAAAACAAAAACATTCTTGATATAATAGTTGAATTGTCAGGAGAATAAACCCAAATGTGCAGCAATGCCTACGAAAAGGTAAAATGATATGTTAAAATGAATGCTCATATTATAATTAGTTTTATACGAACTGTAATTTTAAGCCTCACGGAATTAGAATTTAGATTTAATGTTAAATAATGAAAAATAATATAAAATTCCGATAAGGAATAATTGTGTTATTTTTAATATTTAAAGCGAGAAGACTTCAAAATGTTTTATCCCGGGAGCTGGCCCACACTCGATACTAACGTTAATGGTCTCGCGGGGTGGTTGAGTCACCTCAATCCTTTTTCAATTCCTACTATTAACTCACAATCTCTATTTGTTTATTTATTTATTTTATCTTGGTGGAATTTTCAATCGTTAATAAAATACATTTTAAAGCGCTCAATTGCGCTAAAATTTTAAGCATATGATTATTTTGAATGACAATACAATAATTTAATTATCATTAATAAAAATTAATTGATTGAAACTAATTATTGAAGGAATTACAAATACAGTCACATTAGCATAATTTTTGGTGACTTAACTACCCTTTTGGAGACTTGTGCCAAAACTTTAAAAGGTTTTTTTTTCTCACCTTTTAAAGCATTCAGTTGAGCTGAAATTTTATACACACGATTATTTTGGATGACAATACGATACTTTAATGATAATGAATAAAAATTAACTACAGCTTAATGTTGTGATTCTGTCATATAGATATACATATTTATATTAATTGTAATTATTTAATAAAAAATAGCTAAAATAAAATTTTTCTTTGCTGATTTAATCTGCATTTTTTTTTTTATAATTATAGTTTTTCTTGTAATTATTTTTATTGTACATGATACAAATCATGATTCCAGGGAATAATTTAATTAAGAGAAAGTATACTAACCTACTTACCTACTTTCAAAGACTTTTCAATTTTTTTTGGTAACAAATAATCAGTTTTGCCAGAATTAATGATTTCGTGATCTGTGTTTCCCGCACGACCACTTCCGTGTTAGTAGTGTATTAAATATATTAATATGGATGCTGCTGCTAACAAATTGTGTAAAACGTTTTTCATTATGCTTTATATGTTTGAGAATACTAATAAAAATAAATCTTGGCCAAATAATCCTTCAAATCCTCTGTAGTTTTCCAAATATCATAAAACTCTTTTACAAGGAAAAACGCACAACAGAGAAATACATTATTTACAGCTTCCTTATTTGAGAAACAAACACATAAGAGAGGAGTCATAACTAACTGTACCTATAACTTAGAAGGTCAAACAGATTAACAGCAAAAACAGATTACAGCTATAATGTGCAGTATTTCAAAAATAATCACAGTGGTGAATTTTTTATGTTCCTAAATTTTTTCGATTCTGAGTTTGGGATTTGTTTTTCTCTGTAAGAGTAGTGTTTTATGTTTAAAAAGAAAACGTAATAAAAAGTCTCTCATCATGGGATTACAGAAAATCAAATAAATTTTTTTTATTTGGTTATAGGATCAAAGATAGCTAATTAGATATTGCAGAAGTTTTTATTTTGATGACGTTTTATCGCCATATGATTTATATAAATTATATCAGAGTAAAAGTTTATTTTTTATTATATCTGAAAGTATTTTGTTTTAATTCATTCTAGTAAATTAATTATTTTTTAAATCTTTTATTTTCTATGCGCTTGTGCCCCCCTTGTAGAGTTATCGTGCCCTCCCCGGGGGTGTGTGCCCCACAGTTTGAGAAACGCTGCAATAACAAATTAGCTAATATTTTACTTGACTATAAGGAAATCACTTATATATTGTAAATAAAAAAGCAATAAAAAAATTCTTACACTTCATTAAATTTTTTAATTTGGTAGTTATTTTTAATTCTTGAAGTTTTTTCCTCATTTCTATGAAGAAATAAAAATAATAATTAAAAGTATTTTATTAAAATCGAGAAATGGGTATTTTGCGATAGGAAACATTTTAAACTATTTTTTAGAATGGTAGCTATTTTTATGAGTTAAACTAAAGTACGTTAAATATTCTAACTTCACCTCATGATGATTTAAATATGAAATAATGTTGGCTTAAGTATCCGTGATTGAAATATTATTTTTTATAGAAAAATAAAAGATATATTTTAAAAGAAAAAACGATTATAAGTACAATATTGCGTATTTCAACACAAATTAATTGCCGTTTAAAAGATTCCATTAACCATTAACTTCTCAAACTTTCAATACTCGCGACCCAATATTCAATCATCATTTTCATCGCGCCCCCCTTCATACACTAACAATGAATTGAATTCAATAATACTATACTTTTACACTAAAGCTGCAAAACGACTTTAACCTCGGATGTGCCACCGACGTATATAAACGTCTCTCTCAGCCAAAGCATTAGTTTTCTCGTCGTATATATACGTCTTTCAGAAGTACAATCTTTTCTGTGCACTGCTATACATAAAATTATTCCGAAGGCATTGAAATGCAATAAAGGAACCTTGACAGTGTTTGCTAAGGATTTACTTATTTATTCCTTTTCTCCTCCCCCTCCCCAAATAACAAAATACTCGCGTCTACGAGAAAAACGGTGGCATTGGGGGCGAACTGTTTAACTTTTAATAGGCAGTTATAGAATTAATTATAAACCGTACAAATTATCAAGATACGGGTTAATACAAGCCCATGGGGTCCCTGGTAATTATCCAATTTGTTCTTAACTTAGTATTGTTAAATTAATAATAAAATACATTGTACAGTACTGATACTTTTATAAGTATATTATATTAGTGTAAATGTGTATTTTATATTTTGTTACGTCAGAAAGTATTTTGTTTGTTTACTTTCAGTAAATTTTTAATTTTTTTTAATAATCATTAGTTTTCAACTCTTCAATATGCTCGCGCCCCCCGCGAAGTGTTATCACGCCCCTCAAGGGGGGCGCGCCCCACAGTTTGAGAAACGCTGCATTAACCACAAATGAAAGTATTTTAAAGTCCAGGGTGATAAATATCGTATTTATTGGAGCAAAAGCAGCCATCGATTCTAAACCGTCCCTCAAATTCTCCATAGATTTTTGTGAAAAATAAAATATAGTATAGAATGTTTTATCAGTTCTATTTTTACGCAAAATTAAATAAATAAAAATTAAGAGGAGAATTATAATAAGAAGTGAATAATTAACTAAGTTTATCATATGATAAAACTTTTCAACACATGATGAACATGTAATTGCTCTAATCGTCAGCATCATGTACAATTTCCTCCATTAGACGTATCTTTTCGCCTTCGATTCTAAGTCGCACCCGATTTTTAATCAACTTTGACATCGGAAAAATATTGCAGCTTAGATTCGAATAAATACGGTAATATTAGAAGAATTTCTTACAATAAATATTATAATAATAATACTTATTATTTTCTGCATTTGTTTTATGCTTAAATGAAGTATTATGAGTGCTTCAACTACAAATATTTGTGTTCACCAATGTATTTTTTTTAAAAATAAATAATGAAAACTTTGGCTTTTGTTAAATCCCAAACTGAGAAAATGCTGAAAATATCGAAATGATCGAAATAAAGTTGCTGTTGTTTATAGTTTGGGAAACTGCAAATGATAGGAAAATAAAAATACTTATTATAAATAAGTCAAAAACACACTTGGTTGTTATGTTTCTAAACAATTCTGGCTTTTTTTTCTGTGAATCCTTGCTATGCAAAGCAAATAACTATAGAAAGCTTTGAGAGAGTTCAAGTTATAGAAATTGTAAAAACATGTTATTTTACTTTTATAACTAGGAGAAATATATTTAGCGTGTTCCCCCCTTTTTTTTATTCTATTCAGTTCAAAGTACATGCAATTCTCTCCCCCGACCTTTTTTTAAAAAACAAAATTTCATCGGACATAATTCAAGATACGAATTAGTTCACGAAAAAAAATAAATAAATAAAATAAAATAAAATAAAAAAAACTTATCATTCCTAAGTAAAGGCCGCTCCTAAACGCAACATTATTTAAATTACAAATAATGAACTAGAAATCCGTTTAAAGTACGCTTACCGTTTCTACGAATTGTATTTAAGTTTTAATAAATTCCAAACGTCTACGTCAAATTTGACACAAGCTTAAAATTAAGAAAAAAAAAATTCCAGTGAGAGAACTTAAGCACTTCAAAGCTCTTCTTGTGTTCCGTGTTGTATAGGGGGGGGGGGTGCGTTTATTTGAATTTTGTTTCAACATACTTTTAAACACCACGGGGGGATTTTTCTAATGCTCAAATCATCTTACAATGACTCCATGTTATAAAATGTCATGTTTTTTAAATGACTTCCCAAATTTTTTAAATAATGTTATAAGAAAAAAAAATGGCATGCTATAAGGTGTTAACTATATAGCTTCTGTAAATTATCTCTCTCCTTTTTATACTGTTATTATTCTAATGCAAATTACTTCTTTATAGAATCTAAAATAACAAAAAGAAAAAGAAATCAATATAATCCGTTCTATAAAATTTTGTTGGTTTTTCTTTTTCACATTCACCATGAAGAAATTGTAAGAAAGGCTTAAGATTAACAAGGTTTAGGTTTATTTATTTAATTTTTTCCCTTTTTTGTTAATGTAGTATAGATTATTAACATATATTTTTGAAAGCTTCGTAAAAATCAATGTATAAAAATTTATACACCAGAGAAGGATAGATTACATTTAGATGTTTCATTTTCTCCTTTTATTCTTTTGATTCTTTATGTTGCATTAAAACAAACAGCGACATTTTTTTACTTGGAAGAAAAGTTTGCGTTTAATATCGAAACACAGCTAAAATAATCACAATGAATGAAAGAAAATTGTTTTACACAAACATTTCATTACGGCCCCTTACATTAGTCTTCTACAGCCGAGCTTGACATGGAGACAAAACCACGGCGCATTTGTGGCCTTTGATGAAGTATATAAAACTTTCACATATGTTTTACACACGCAGAGTGGATCGGATTTTGATTAAGATCAGGTCGTTATGGCTCGACATCTGTGAATATCGCTTTCATGAACAAAGCTTGTGGTTGGCTCATATGCAGCCGTTCTGAATACTTATCGAAAGCGGTGTGTGGACAATAAAATGGCAAGTACCCAGCTAGTTGTTTAGTTACTATGTTGTATTGATTCCAAAAGTCAGCAGGGTTTTAATCACCTCACAGGGTTTTAATCACATTCACCGAAGAACTATAGTGGTATATATCTTCACATCAGCAACAGCATTCATTGTCTTGTGTGTAATCCATATCCATAAAAAGTTGATTATTAAAGACTCGAAAAAGTCGGATTTCTTTGGGATTCTCAGGTTAAATAAGAAGTGCATTATGCAATGGGTACTAGCCCATGTTAGAATTGACGAAAACAAGATCGATGATATCTTAGCTAAAGAAGCAAGAAAACTAAACTATGATAAACTACATTTTGTAGTCGCACTGAACGATATAAATTCAGTGACAAGGTCTAGATTCAAAGACAAAACAGAACAATTTAATTACCAAATATATAATTTAAAATTTCTGAGAAAAGCAAACTCCACAAATTTCTGCCTAACTCCGGTTTAACACATTCTCTTGTTATTTACTATAAATTTCAATTAATGAAATTGATAAAGATATCATTCAGGGTTTCATTTTAAGGCATTTTAAATTTACTTCTTTGTAATTAGAAATGAATGTATACCTGTGTAAAATTTATATCATAGTATGCGTAAAAAGTTCTTATTTGAATTAAGTTAGTTTTTATTTTGATCATCTACCAGGTGTTCCAAAAGTCAGGACGAACTTTAAAAATGAATAATTCGAAAATGAATCAAGAAAAAAATACGGTTTGCACCAAACGGACGAAAAAAAAAAACGGTTTTTGTGTGGCAACGAAACAAAATAGTTCTGTTGGCGACCAACAGATGGCGCTGTTAGATTTCTGATGTAGGATGTCAAAGTAACAAAAGATATAAAAGGGACCAACAGCAGTAGGTAATTGCAGTAATTTTTCAGTTTTAAATTTTTCATTTTTCTCTTTTTATTTTTAATTCTATTTAAATCTTATTTATGCTACCCACACAGGCAATCTAGCTTTTGTAACTTTTAAAATTTTCGTAAGTCTTTAATTTCTCCTTGACACCAGGACAGCCAATAGAGTGTTTGCTCACTGATCCCTGACGACAAATAACAGACGAGTCTCTCTCGTCTGCTTAGCAACTTTGGACTTTTTTGAAACCGCTGAAACCATTTCATAGCCACTCCCACTTTCTCCTTCTACGTCCACCAATCAGGATACACTGACTCAATAAAGGCCCCTCAACGTCAGAGCCCAAATACTTCAGTATGGAACGGAGGAATGCTTCGCGTTCCAGTTTTCCAATGAAGTCCAGCGTCGTCAGGTAATGGCAGTAGAAGCTTGTATGCATCGAAATGGTGTCTGTAGTTGAGAAAGCCCTCATAGTTAGACAAAATTATAAAAATTCGGAAAATGCCATTGCGACATTGCGAGGATATTGCTACATGAAGGGTATGCAAGATAGCAAAGGACCAATAATGTCTTCTGCATTGCTTTTCATTTGCTAGATATGTACCAGGTGATCCAAAAGTCAGGATGAAATTTAAAAATGAATAATTTGAAAACGAATCAAGATATAAAGATATGGTTTGCTCTAAATGGATGGAAAAGAAACCGTGTTTTGTTTGGCAACGAAAAAAAACCAGTAAAAAAACCAGTTCTGTTGGCGATCAATAGATGGCGCTATAGAGTATTATGGATTTACAAATGAAAAAATTTTGACAACTTACAAGTCAGCGTAATTACAGTTAATTAGCACTACAGTAAATGTTCAATGTGCTGTCCATCATTCAGAAGTACAGCTGTGAGACGAGTCACAACACCGTCCACATCATTTAGTAGCATTGTTTGCGTTATGGCAGACACATTTTGGCGGATGGCACCTTTCGGTGCTGCTAGTGATGCTGGTTGATCGCAGTACACTTTTGACTTTAAGAATCCCCACTGCCAAAAGTCACAGGGTGTCAAATCGGGAGATCTTGGAGGCCAAGCGTGATTAAAGTATTAACTGATAATGCGATCCTTCCCAAATGTTGAGTGTTTTGAACCACATTTGTGTGACTCCCTCGAAAAAAAATGAACCAATTATGAAATGAGCAGCAAAGCCATACCAGATTGTCACTTTAGGCGGTTGCAAGGGTTCCTCAACAAATGCATGTGGATTTTCTGAGGTAGACTCTCGACAATTGTGGGTATTAACATCGCTAGTGAGTGTGAAAGGCGCTCTGTCCAAAGCACAGTGTGAAGCCAGTCATGCTGCTCTTCCATCTTATTGAATACCAAATTCGCAAAACTCGGCGAAAATCGAAGTCAGGAGGTTTCAGTTCTTGTTTATGTTACAACTTGTAGGGATACCGTCGCAAAGTTATTCGCAGTGTTCTCCATATAGTTCCGTATAATAATCTAGTCTACGA
Organism: Trichonephila inaurata madagascariensis; assembly: GCA_019973955.1. Lineage (NCBI taxonomy): Eukaryota > Metazoa > Arthropoda > Arachnida > Araneae > Nephilidae > Trichonephila > Trichonephila inaurata. Next base: position 92,037 of record BMAV01004079.1, read on the forward strand.
AACTTCTCGAGAACAGCACTCCCTATGTGCAGTAACTGCCGACATGGATTGCACCGTCTACTCCACAGTCGTGGCAACAGCACCGGCTGTTGAGGGACATCCACTTCTTTCATGTGACACCAAAGAAGCGGCTTCAAATTTCTTCATCATTTTGTTCAAATCTTCTTATTAAGTCTTTTAGTTTTCAGGTCGTATTTTGAAACATTCAGAATAATTCGATACCGATTCATTGAGTTGAAGAGAGAGAGAGAAATCGATTTTCTCTTTCATTGTACACAGAATCCTTACGTGGAGATGCTCCAAGTATGTATTTTAAGAATCTAATTTACAAAACATTTATAAATTCCATTAATTTATAGTTGTGTTTTTAAAATATTAAACAACACTTATAACCTGCATTGAGCGCAATCTGTAGCCAAGCCAAGTTTTATTCAAGCTTTTCGATAAGCAGTTGATTTTGAGACCATCTTCCTTTCAATCTTGTAATATCGTATAATCTCCTTGTTCTACTTGATCCGCCCTACATATTGGTTTAGAGTTCAATACAAGCATAATGACTTTCCTAAATAAATATTTAAAAATTATATTTTAATCTTCAAAAACATTTTATTTCGGTAATTTCCCAAAGCATCCCCAAGTTGGGCGCTATTTATAATCTGAACACAAAACATACTAAAGCGGTTAGCTCCGATAATTTTTAATATCCTTTTTAAATTCAAATTAATTCAAATTCAAATTGAGCACAGTTACAATTACATAAAAAAACAGTTAATAGTATACAAAATAGTGAGAGGTTTTCGCTCGTGGACATTGGCATCTACATTTTTCACCGAGCTGGTAGGCTGACTGCTTAAGTGTTCACACGGCCAGAAGTGTACGGACTATTTTTTTTGTCCATCTTTTTGCCATTCGCTACAAACTTTATTATCTTTTGGAATGTTGTAAAATGCATCTGTAAGAAGGGTAAATAAAAGAAATCTGATCTGCTTACCTTTTTCACTCTGCACATTTGAAAGTATTTTTTTTTTTATGTTGCTTGCGAGTTTTTGGAAATTCCTGATAATTACCTGAAATTAAATTTTATGGAAAAGCGGAAAACAGGGAAATTATTCGCTGTTTGTTTCCTTTGTTTTGGATTTCTTTAATTGAATTAAAATAAATACAATAATCAGAGTTCTAAGACTTTATAATTAAAATCTTACATTTCTGAATTGAAGACGGCTTCTTTTTGGGAATGTTTGGATGTAGAAACGACCTTAAATGGAATATTTTTTTCTTGGACTGAACTGGAACTCAGAGTTTTGGCTGCAAGAAAAGTTTTTTGTCTACACTGCACCCAAAAAAACATTAAAAAGAAAATGCTTTCCAAGGCAAAATCGCGTTAAATTTAAACAACTAAGTAAAAGCATTTTTTTTGTTTGAAAAAAGTCGTATCAAGTCTTCCAATGGACATAAATTGAAACTGATCTACAATCAAAATAATTTTTAGGAGAATCTTATTTTATATTTCAATATATTATTCTTTCAAAAAAAAGAGGACAAATAAAAGGAGTGCCTTTTTGGTAGATATTTTATTCTGTGACCACGAAAATGTATTCATTTTCTTCCTTAAGGAAATGAGCTTATTTATCTAAAGGGTGGCATCAGGGTCCTTCTCGTCTTACCCGATCTATATTACGTTTTCGTATAATATGATTGCCAATCGTGATTTGATGGTTAGACCGAAGTAATCGGTTCCTCCTTGTAATTTAAAACTATACAGTCATATTCGTTGTTAAATGTGTTATGATATAAAAGTTGATGAAGAAGTATACGTATCTACAGGTTATAAACATATATGTTTCAGTAAAGTTTGTGCTTTAAAAAGATGAAGCTGTGTTTAGAAAATAACACGGAATGCAATTCATAATAAAATTCTTATTTTGAATTTTATTAGCTTTAAATTTTATGAGGTACGGAACGATTCTTATGGACCTTTTTTGACTTCGTCAGTCTGTCTGGAGCAGCGATACCCAAGCTGCGACCCGCCGAGCCTTTTCAAGTGGCCCGGTCAGGACCCATTGCTCTGAAAATTCAGTTATTCAAGAAGAATGTATTAAACATTTGGTGGGAAATTCTTTGACAAGTAATCAAATCTATCAATTTTGCTTTTTTACTGCCGAAGTCGTACGGCTGCGAGAATTGATATTTTTTTTTCTATTTGTAACGGTTACGGATAGTGATAATAGACAACAGTAGAGTAGAGACAATTCTATGGGTGAAACTAATTTTTAACAATCCTTCATACTTTACAGTTGAAAAATATTCGAACGTTTTGGAAGTTGACTGTTTTGTAGTTAAAAACAAACATCAATCAGTACTTGTTTGATTTGTCACGAAAGTGTGTGGTATATAAAAATGCCAGTAAACAATTCATTCAATGAAACCTTCCCTTCAAGATCTCTTTCAAGAGATGTAAATAGGCTTTATTGAATATTCTTACAACAGAAACCAAGTGCCTTGTCAGTGGTAATTTCACAGCAGGAACAGAGACATCCTATGGAGTTTGGTATATTATTGATTACCATATGAAACAGTTTACGGATGCAAAAATTGTGAAGGAGCGTTTCTGAAATTCTTTTAATTTAGTATTAGTTAAAAGAAATATATGTATAAAATAATAATTAAAAGAAGCAAAACAGGAGTTATAATATTTTGATCAATTTTCCACATCTTAAATTTCCAATGTTATCTTGATTTTAAAGCATTTCTCCAGTATAGTCTACTTTATTTCTTATCAATAATTAAACCCTCACACACGGGATACTTTTACATACATATTTCTGCCTATAAAGTTATTTAAGCAGATTTAAACAATTTCACCATACTGAATGAAAAGCTATCTATTAGGTCTTTTAATTTCCTGAAATCCTGTAGAATACATCTATTATTATTGAATTTATCGTCATTTTTTGTGTGATTAGCTTACTCATTTTCATACTTTTTATTTCCATTTTAAACTATATACATACATAATCCATGTTATCTTTTAAAATGTTTTCTGTATACTCTTCCAGAATATTTTCTGTAATATAAACGTTATTAATATCGGAAGTGGATCGTGTCTTTTTGTGGGTGGAATGAAGTACTTTTCAGACATTCGCTTTATTAGAAATCCTCCAGACTAATAGAGATTAATGACAAATGTTACTGAAAGACAGTTTTTTTTCCATGCTCAGTAAAAATTGACAAAAAATCAATGTTTCGTAAATGTGTATGTTTTTATTGTTAAAACATAGAAGAAATGTTCTAACAGTTTCCAATAGTTTAACTTTAATTTTCAGCATAAAAAAGTGAGTTTAATAGAGATCAAATAATTTATATTCTTATATAAGATTACTGGGAATATGGAGGCTAAAGAAATCATTCGAGTGACTATTAAAATTTTTGAGAATGAAAGAATAAAAAATAATGCAGCAAGAAATCTGTGTGTTTAGGAATAAAAGCAGAAAAAAATAGACAGTAAAAATTGATATCTTAGAAGCATGTAGCATAAAAATCTGTGTAAAAAAATACCTTTATTAAATATATACACAATATATCAGAGGTCTACAGCCTATGGCATGCGTGCCACATGCGGCACGCGGTACTATTCTCAGTGGCACTTTGCACTACTCGGTAAATCTGTCAATTTTTGAGTGATTGGAAGTTGATAAATTTGTAATGGACCTTCTTGATAAGTATCTTCAGAATTATGGATAAAATATGAAAAGATAAATTTACAGCTATTCTGAATAGAATATGTAAAGATAGATTTACAACTATTTTGTAATTTATTGAATGTCATTTCTGGAGAGATGACACACATGACATGTACTCTTCTTTCCGCTGTTCGGTCTAGTTATCTGAGTAAAAATTATTCCTGCATATAAAAAACATTTCAAGTCTACATAAAAATTGTTTAAGAACTGAATGGTCAGAATTGTGTCAAATTGAAGGTCATAAATTTTACCCCTAATTTTGTGATATGAATAGAGAGGTGCAAGCATAAGATTTGCATTAAAATATTTATTTAACAATAATGAAGGAAAGTACTTATATTTTATGTTGTTTATATTTCTTATTTTAATTAATAAAACGGTAACGGTTATACATTTACGTGGAACCTTAGAGATAGCTCTATTATCCACTCATCATAATAAATTGAACAGAGAACAATTTGTTGAAGTTACATAAAAATAAAAAGCAGTCCACATTAAATGCAGCGCAATAACGCTGGTGGAGGGGTGAGTGGAAACCACTCTCCCAGTTGATTTAGTTTCTGTTTCGCCTTCATAGGAAAACGAAGAGAAAATGACGTCACATCTCCATGACAGCAAAGCCCGTCTTTCAACCGTCTGCCGCATCTTGATGGAACGAGGGGAGAAGGGATATATTTTTTAATAACAAGGATTAAGAGAATAATATTTTTAAGTCCGTTACACGTTACCTCTAAGATAACTGCGTGCGGTTATTGAAAGGAAGTTTTAAATAACCACTTGGAAGAAAAAGTAAGAAAAGGTAGAGGAGTTTGAAATAAGATCATGAGGGGTGAAGTTGCCACACAATACGCGATCAAAAACTTCCATGGCGCGGGGGGAGGGGAATAATTAGAGTGAGTGAAGTCTTGCAAAAGAAGACAACTAGTGTAACAATAAAGCTCATATCTTTATAATTCATATCAAGACATTCTCATCCTTTTCAGAGCTGGGAAGTGTTGATACGAGTGATTAAGAACTGCTCTAGGTCTCTTAGAAGAGCTAGGAATAGAATTGTCGTAAGCCGGGATTTCCCTGATAGATTCATTTGAAATCTGTGGTAACCGGTTGAAGAAATTTTCTGATTGTTTTTTGATGAAATCAAGAAGCGGTGGAACATTAAGATCTTTATGCAAGACTTCGTTCCTGACAAACCAAGGTGCGTTTGCTGCTCTACGCAGTTGAATGTTTTGAAAAGTGTGCAATCTTTTCAGGTGAGTAACTGCCGCCCCTGCCCAGATGGGAGAAGCGTACAACATGATGGGGCGAAGAATGGCTTTGTATAATAGAACCTTGTGCCTTAATGCGAGCTTGCTCTTGGGAGAAATCAAGCG
>BMAV01004079.1:102445-118845 GCA_019973955.1 Trichonephila inaurata madagascariensis
CCCCCCCCCCCACGTTTAAAACATATTGCGGCCCGCGTGATACGGCTGACATATGTATGCAGCCCTTCAGAAAAAAAAGGTTGAGTACCCCTGGTCTGTGTGTGTATGATTAGTAACAAAACAACAAGATGAGAAATAATAATCTGAGCTTGCTTGTTATTTAAACTTTACAAAAATAATTCATGAAAATTTGAAATAAAATGCACGGTAAAATCCAAGTTCAGCTTCCCCCTTGGGAACCCGAGAAAATTTCCTATTTCACTAACAGCGCATTTCCTGCATCGGACTCTTTCATTTGGTATTAAGGTATACGACTACGCTCGGAATTGTGATTTTTCAAAAGCGCATAAATGGATAACTTCCATAATATTTAATGTCACTTAGATTAGAATACACGTATAAAATTGTTTTAAGAACATTTTGACAAAAAAATTATTTAAATACAATATTTTGGCAAAAAACCAAATTAGAATAATCTTTTTCAAAATGTTTTCCTTGTGTTAAAATCGCTTCTATTATAATAATATTTTGCCTGAATATAATTCAGATCTCTCTACAGAGGCTCAACTAGAATTTTTGAAACATATAATTTAGAAGAGGGTTTATGCATATTTTACGACAACAGAGGGAACAATTTTAAGAAAAAAACGCCAATAGTTATATATATTTCAATTGGTGGTAACTCTGAAAATAATGTGAATTTTTCAAACTTTCTAGTTGAGCCTCTGTAGAGAGGTCTGAGCTACATATAGGGAAAATATTATTATAATAGAACCATTTTTTACAAAAGGAGAACATTTTAAATAAAGATTATTCTAAGTTAATTTTTTCCAAAATATTGCATTTAAATAATTTGTTTTTGTCACAATCTCCTTAAAACAATTTTATGTATGTATTCTAATCTGAGTGATACTAAATATCACGAAAATTATCCATTTATGCGCTTTTTTAAAATCACGGTTCCCACGCGTAGTCGGATACCTTAATAATTACTACATTTATAATTCTCTTATATCATACATATTTAATCTACCATTTTGAGTAAAATATGGAAAGAGGAAAATTCTATATGAAAAACTTAATGAGAATTTAAACATCAATGCATTTTGAATGATAAATAACGCGAAATAATAATCCTTCTTATAATGTAAGTAATTCAAAACTTCTGCATAAGGCAGCGAATTTAACTGTATAGCTATGAAATATACGGTACTTAAATTAATGTTATTGTACTGGCTAAATTATTTAAATAGAAATTACTTTGAATATATTAGACTCGCCTGTAATGCTAGTTAAGTATTATAATGAGATACATAGTAAATATGACTTTAAATAAGCAATCATTTCAATGAATTTAGAAATTAGCTGTTTATATTCATCTAATGACTATAAATGAGGGCAAAATTTAAAGTAATTCCGTTTGAAAGACTGTTAATTTGAATAAAGGAGGCGGAAAGCGGGAGGGGGGAAGTAATTTTGAAAATCGCTAGTTAAGACTTAAATTTAAGTACTATTTGAATATATATTTTACGTAATTAATACTAATTTATAGGAAATAACATTTAAATTTAAATAAAAAACTTGATGTATTTACATGATTGGATTTTTCAGTGATCTAAATAAAAGCAATAGTTAGTGAAATTTATGTGTTAAAAGTTTAAAAATGTATTATTTTTTGTAAAAAAAAATATGCATGTTTTTGTATTGAGTCGGCAGTGGCTTAAAGGTAACGTGGTTACTTTCTTTAAGATGAAGAGACAAAAATTTTGTTTAACCATAACGTAATAAAACGCGTTGTACTCTTCTTACCATAGTATTTATATTTAAATAGAAACACACACACGTGCTGATTTTCTGAAACTAATAAAAAATTGGATAGTTCATAAATATGTTATTAACTAGTGCGGTGGATAAAGACTTTCAGACACCGTTAGATTCTAAGTCAACTCAGACAGATCAGATATTTTTTATAAAGGTTTATTTCTTTTTAATCAAAACACCAGAGTATTTCTTGTGCTTGTGGAGAGGTTTTCTCTTTTGAACCGTGACAAAATAGAAATATTACTTTTTTCATATGAAATCTCTATGCAAATATTTTGAGAGATTGCTTACAATTTTCAAATAAGATTATTCAAAGTCTTTTTAAAGGTAAACACATGTTTGCTAGATTACCGATTACCAATATACCGAAAATTCTACTTACTACTTTGTTAACAAAAAAACACACACACACAAATCAATTTGTCAGTAGTAACATGCGAATTAAATCTCAGAATTATGCTTCGGGCAATAGACACCCCCCTCTAAATCGGGGTTCGAGCGATTTGGTAAGAAAGTATAACGGGTTCTATTCGGGCTCTTCTATTGATCCGCCTGGAAAATATCTTCTTTACATGTGATTAGTTTTAAAAAGAGTTTTCCCTAGAGAAAACTTAGCGTTATGCAAATGTAAATACTATTTAAGTCCTGACGTTTGGGTGTGTGAATTAATGGCTGATGGTTAATCGGGAAATTTAAGAATGTGAGTTACGACTGGGAATTTGCGTTGTCTGAAATTAATATTTATCTCAAAATCCACCAGGAGTTGCGGAAGTAAATAGCATTGGAGCTGACTGAGCTATCGGGGTTCGAGAAGGATCATCCTAAAGATATCCGACCCAAGCTAAGTTGCTTGGAATAATATTATATATCAGAATAAGTGTTAAAATTTCAGATTGCCACCAGCCGACTGGGTGGTGTGGTTGGTTTGTCGCTGGCTTTCTGCACCAAAGGTTGCGGGTTCGACCCCGGGCGAAGTCGGTGGATATTCATGATGCAGAAAATCGACAACATCCATGTCGTATGATTATGCGGCATGTAAAAAAATTCATTAAGTGACTATTTGGCCTGGGTGCTCTCATCAAAATTAAATTCCTGGAATAAAATTCCTATGTCAGGTACCTTCCTCTGGGGAGGAAACTGGGGGTCAAAATTACTTGCAGTAATTGATATCGCCTACATGAGGCCTCAATAAAAAAGTGATACCAGCTCCTGGTAAATTTACTAGGTCTGCAAAGGTTAATTACCAATCCTTAGCTCCATTTAAAGAAAAGATTGCTATATCAGAGTCAAGCAATGAAGTTGTTTATCATTCATGTGAAGTTTTAAAGCTAGAATAAAATGAGCTATGTTTTAGTATAAAGTCTGCTTTTTCCCCGGACCCTCTTACCTCCAAGACCCTTCGATCTCTACAAAACGACGAGTTAAACTAAATTATCACGTATCAATGTCATACAATAAATACCTGTGTAGAAGTAAAACATAAAGACTAGTTTCGTTGACTTACTTTTGTTCAAGCCATAAATTTTCAAAATCAGAGTTATTTTTTCCCTGCTTCAGTTGGAAAGACCTTTATATATTTTACCAAATCAGATGCATGCCAATAAATATTTAAGAGGAAGCCAAAATGAATTTTTAAGGAACTATTTGTGATGGTTCCGATTAATTTCAAAATATTCGCCATAGAACTTGTGAAAGTGTGCACACCTAGGGTGTCTTTCTCTCAGATTATCTGCGTGAGCTAGAGGTGTAGGATTTACAAAAGGAACAGACATGTCTATATTCTTAATGTATTTATTAAGAATTTAAACTTAAACCTTTAACAGATTAGATAATAATTATATATGTGAGATTCTACGATGAACAAACACACAATACAAGTAATACCGAAATAACCTAACTTGAACCACTATCAATATCTAACCCGCCTAATCTCAATTCCAATAATAACGCAAGTCCTAATATTAAATAGTCAATCGTACCATAATCCAATTGTAGTTCCTATACTAGGAAGTGGCGTATTTACGAGAGTGCAATGGTATGCACCTTGATCTAATGGCTTTATCTTCGGAATAACCTCTGTTGGCCGTCCTTTCACGCTCACATAACATTCCCAAAATTGCCATTTCACTTACTGAAACTTCTGTTATTTAAAAGCTATCTAATTTGCATTTGATCTTCAAGTTTCACTGCTTGGGTTTTTGTTGGAAAAGAGTTGCAGTTAATCTTGGCCCCAAAAGTACCCTAAGGACATGTTAAAGAAAAGACGCGTGTGTGTGTGTGTGAGCCCGTCACAAACTTAAGAGTAAGACTCATTGATATGGATTTGTTTGAAGCTGAATGTGATTGTAGACCTATGTAATAGTTCAGTTAAAGTAAACATCATTTAAAAAATAAAGGAAAGTGTTTTCAGCTTTGGAAAAAAAGATTTCTGGTAAAGATTTAATTTTTATATTTTAATTAGTGTTCGCTATTATAGTTCTATAAATATTAAAAACTTTATTTTCTTTGTAAAGTTTGTATAACTTGCTTGAAATTCTTAATACTTTAATTGATTCGGATCCAATGTGTGTGTGTTATTTTATTTGGACATATTTAAATTCAAAAAAGGACGATAAGGAAAATTTTTTGCATTGGCTTTTAGCAATAAAACATTGGTGCATTATGTACATTTTTTAAGAGACCAATTTGCACCATATTTATGAAATGTTTGTCATGTGTAAAATGTACACCTAATGGGACTAAAAAAAAGTTGTTCTTGATAAACAGTTCTTTTGAAGAGGTGTTAGAAAAACTATTTAACATCTTAGGGCAGTGCTTCTCATACTTTCAATATTTGCGACCCAATATTCAATCACATTTTTTATCGCACCCCTCCTCCCCTTCATGCAATAATAAAGAATTGCATTCCATAATACTATATTTTTTAAGGCTAAAGCTACAATACAACTTTAACCCTCTAAGCGGTCTGCACTTAAAGTCTTGCCAGTCTGGAGATGCTTCAAAAATGCACTGCACATATTTTTTTACTTTCAGGTGGGGTTCTCAAAAGCGGTTGAGCCGTATTTTTAAGAATGCGGCTCGGCCGCTTTTGGGAATCTTGCTTGAATGCAAAAAAAGCATCTCTGGAATGGCGGAATTTTACGTGCAGACCGCTTGGAGGATTAACCTCTTAAGTGCCACCGGTATATATAAACATTTCGTCATACAAAGTGTTATTTTCTCCTGACGTATATATACGTCTTTCCGAAGTACGATCTTCTGTGTGCACTGCTATCCATAAAATTATTCCGAAGGCTTTGGAATGCAATAAAATGACCTTGACAGTGTTTGCGTAGGATTTACTTATTTTTATTTCTCCCCCCCTCCCCAAATCGTCATGGACTGGCGCCTACGGGGAAAACAGTGAGATTGGGCAGTAAATGACGTAACTTTTAACCGTCAGTGAAGGGATTAATTATTAACCGTACAAGTCAAGATAAGTCTTAATTTCTGTATACAATTTTATATATGGTATAAGCCCATGGGTTCACTGGTAATTATTAAACTTGTTCTTAGTTTAGTAATGTTAAATTAATTATATAAAATACATTGTGCAGTACTGACACATTTATGAGTGTATTATAACAGTACAAATGTGTATTTTATATTTTATGTTAGAATATATTTTGTTTACTTATTCTAGGTAACTTAATGATTTTTTTCAAGCAAACTTTTGTTTTCGACTTGTCAATATGTTCGCGCTCCCCTCGTAAAGTTATCACGCCTCCCTAGGGGGCGCGCCCCCCAATTTGAGAAACGCTGTCTTAGGGAGTTTTAGCTTTTAATTTCAGGTTTTTATGAAAATTTCCTGGCTAAAAATGCATTGACTTTCATTAAAACATTCAACAAATGTTTTTACAATTTTTCTTTTTTAAAAAAAATCGCCATTGCTGTTTTCTCATTTTGTGAAAGAATATTTTTCAAAATCCAATCTATTAGGTGTTTGAATTTTTTTAATATTATATATATAAAATTTATGGCTTTCTCTTTAAGTATAAATTAATTTCATGCAATGCATCCATAAGACTCTAGGGGCCCAAGGCCTGACTTGCGATAAATACGTATTTACCCAATTTATAAAATATTAAAGGCAAAACCTGACTTTCGGGGGGAAGGCTCCTACCATTCTCCGTTACACCACTGATAAATAGATAGAAAACATTGCAGTGGCCCCAAAGCCATTGAAATTCATACACCGCATAAGAAAAATATGCCACATAAAAAATCGCACAAAAAGAAAATCGCATAAAAAAAGACCGCACACAAAAACAGGTTCTAGTGTAATAGATTTTTCCTTGCTTTCGACTCGACTTTGTGATTTAAAAAGGTTTGATAAATCATTAAGTTTATAATTAATTAAAAAATATAGGTTTCTAAGGATGAAAATAATGATATTGTTTGATCTTAAATCAATAACTGAAATTCGAATTAAAAATTTGCATTGAAGATTTGATTCTTGTTAGCTCATTAAATTGTAAATAAAATATGGATATTTAATGCACGATGCATTCCTAATATAATCAAATAATGTACTCATTACATATTGTTAAGCAAGATACATTTTTAAATCAAATTCATTAAATCTGTATTAAATGTCTTGGATCTTTTTGCAAGTTTGTAGACTTGAAAACTATTTTATTAACTTTTTAAAGAGCGTATGCTAGAAATATTGAGTTTTTATAATATTGACTTCTCATCAATTTATTGCTTTCTTCTAACATTAAATATTTGTTGAATGACTAATTCACGAATAAATTGCACCGTTTTAATTTAAGAAACGCGAATTAAATATTCAAAGCGAATTAAGAAATATTTACCCAAGCAATTCATATGGCTCTAATAAATTCTGATATATGATTCATACTTGCTTAATTTACTTGTTTTAAATTAATGTTTTTATTCTTATTAAAGTATGTGAAAAGTATAAATACGATTGAAAGATTTTTCATAAAATGATAAATTATCAATGCAAATATATATAATTAACATTTATAAAAGTAACATTATACAGTCAATCTTTTATAAGTACATAAAGTAAACAAAATGAGGAACTTCTTTTTGCATTTTAGTAATGAAAGTTAAATAAAGTGATAAAAAAGTTGCTGAACATAATATTTAAATTTTAAACAGAACAATCAGTTCCATTATTAGCAGATTGCTCGAAGTGTACATATTAAATTAATAACTTATTATATTTATCATAAAAGGAAACAATATTTCTAAGTACTACTGTAGTATATTAATCAAAAATAAAATGATACTGTGCTTCATTTTCCCGCATAAATCTTAATGGATTCTAATAAAAACTATTTGGATTATCAAAGCTTAAAATGTAGCTCGTTTGTGGTTGAAACGCAAAGAAAAAAAAAGGATTTAATTTTCATTGGGAAAACAAAACAAATTGTCTTGGGAAAAATATTAAACATCGTCTAGACAAGGTTCCCCTTATTTCAAAGCAATTTTACTCTTCTATGAAGTAAATCTAATTCATTCTTAAATCATTGATACATTTTGTAGTTTCGCTAGAATGGATAAAATTTCTAATTACCCTTGTGAAAGCGAAACTCTTTGAAGTTTTATTTTGTCTTGTTATTAACTTCCATAAAAGTCAGATTTAATTGTTTAATTAAAATGTCGTCATTTTATCCAGCGTCGTTATTTTTATTTAATTGTATATATGCCTAGTTAACTAAAATGAATTTTTCATTTTTTTTTTTTGTACTTTTTATTGTTTATATACGAGGGGTTATCCAGAAGTAACCGGAATCGAACTGTAAAGCGCGCATAATTTGTAATTAGGATATGTGATGTTACGTGTTGTTTTTTAGTTGGTAGTCTGCTACGGCCATTAGTAAGCTGGCGTCTGTCTGGGTTAAGTGGATTGCTGTTGTGTGCGTTCCTGTTTCAACCCTTCGACGATTAGCGCGAGATGTTTTACCTCAAAGAGTGTTTGAGAAATTTTGCTTTCTGTTGAAAAAACTACAGCAGTGCTTCTCAAATTTTGAAATTTTGCGGCCCAATATTTAATCATAATTTTCATCGCGCCCTCCTCCATACAATAACATTGCCTTTAATTCAATATTACTATACTTTGACGCTAAAGCTACAATACGACTTTAACCTCTTAAGTGCCACCAGCGAATATAAACGTCTCGCTAAGCCAAAGTGTTAATTGACCGGACGTATGTATACGCCTTTCGGAAGTAGAATATTTTCTGTGCACTGCCATCCAAAAAATATTCCATAGGCTTTTGAATGCAAAAAAAAGGACATTGAGAGTGTCTGCGAAGGATTTACTAATTTCAGAGAATTTGCTTATTTATTCCTTTCTCGGAGTCACAGGGGAGTGAATAGCGTAACTTTTAATCGTCTGTTAAAGGATTAATTATCAAGATAAGTGTTACAAATTATCAAGTTCAGAGAAGGTTAATTTTTGTATATAATTTTATATATGACAAGCCCATGGGGTCATTGGTAATTATTAATGTTGTTCTTAACTTAGTATTGTTAAATTAATCATAAAATACATTGTACAGTACTGATATATTTATAAGTTATATGAGTGTAAATGAGTGTTTTATTTTTTATTATGTCAAAATGTATTTTGTTTGTTTACTTTCGGTAAATTAAAAGTTTTTTGAAATAATCTCCTTTTTTCGACTTTTTAATATGCTCGAGGTCCCTCGCAGAGGTCTCGCGCGCCCCCCCCCCCCGCCTTAAGGACGTGAGACCTCTTTGAGAAACGCTGAACTACAGTCATGACCAGTGGGATTTCTTGTCAAGTCTTTGCGGTGACTGCCTACCTTCGGACCCAATTTTTTTACTAAAAAAAATTTGAAACAAATTGAGTGTTTTTAGGAAGAAAACTAAAAAAAATATATGTAAATACATAATTTTTTTTAAATAAATATTGTTCTTTTAGTAAAATTAGTTGTTTTCAAGGAAATTTTACCAAATATTGACTAAATCGGATAACACTGTATAATAATTTGTAATACAATTATCATAATTTTCTTTATACACATCATACATATTGCGATGCTCTTCAAAATGAACCAAAATCTAAGAGAAATATTAAAAGTTTTTTCTTTGTAAATCTACCCTGAAGGAAAAATTATTTAACCTACAACCAAACTTATGGTTGACTTTATGAAAAATAGTATAATAAACATTCCCACAAAATTTCGAAACGTTATCTGGTTTGGTTTTAAAGATATCATGTATCTGGTAAAAATTTCTTTCGAAAACATAATTTTGAGAAAAAACTATTTAAAGTTTTATCTTACTGCCCTTTTGCATAGAGTGATGTTTTTTAAAATCACTATAAGTTTATTTCTTTTTCGCGTAAAGGAAAAAGAAAAACTGTTTTGGAACGAAAAATGTTTAAATTATAAGGTTTTGAAATTAAAAAAAATCCTTATGTATACGAAAAACGACTTTTTCAAGGTTGGCAATCACCTTAAGTATGATGCTTTGGGAAAATCAGAGTTCTACGAGTAATTTTTCCGTTTCATATCTGGCAACACGTCAATTTAAAGCGTCCCACTCTCAGGACGCCCTTTGACAGGAAGAAATGCCAAACAAAATGCCAAAATCAATTATGCAATTGATGAAAAATGTCAAAAAATCATTGTCCAAGCCTCTTAATAAACGAATGCGTCATAGAGCTTGGTCCAGTGAATTTTAACCAAAAATTTACACATGAGATGAGTATCTGCAAAATCTGTTTCTCGAATGCTGAAAGATGATGAAGAAATTTGTTGAGACATGACCAAAGAGAAAACCACGAGAATGTTTGCCGCAACTTGTTGAGCGTAAAGTGCAGAAGTAAATTGAAGTAAGTTGAACTTCACAGGAGACTGGATCGATGACTCGATCCTCCGCTCCCTATCCTGAAACTACAATATTGCTGGTGTTGTTAGCTTGGCTTATTGGAGGAGGAGTGGCTTCATTAAGGCAAGGATGAATGGGGTAGATGGTGTCGGCTATTGGGATTGAGCATTGCTTTTGGTTGTAGAGTAGGCTTGCGGAGACTGCCCTTCTCATAGAAAAAATTTAGCTATTGAGATAAAAATACTAAAGTGGAGAAATTAAAGTTTTAAGGAGAAAAATTAAAGAATTAATTATTTAGGAGCGATTCTACAAGTAGAAAAGCTTTTTGTGCCTGTCATCTTTGGATGCTTTAAGAGCTGGGAGTAGTTGCAGTAACTTTGGCATTTTTTTTAACAAGATCGGGAAAATTTTTAAAAAGTTCGATTAAACTAGAAATTTCTGAAATATTTGTTTCAAGGGTAGATGAATCATGGGATTGACTTTGTGCTGTTTTACTATTATTTTCATTTGAGTTTGAGGATTTGATATTATATTTATTTCCGATAACAATATTAGCGAAGGAAATTCGTTCAATAACATGGTTGCTATGTAAACTATTTTTGTTTAAATTTATGAGGGTTCCCTTCTTTGGTTTTGGAAATTGGGGACATTTGGTATAACTGGAAGTATACTCGTTGGCCTTGCAATTTATGCAAAATGGATTCTTCTACTTTTCTTTTATCTCGTATTTTTTTGTAAGATGGCCTTTACTGCCCTTCAGCAACGTGGAATTTAAAGTGCAGAAAGATAAAAATTTTCTTAAGATAATTGAGATTAGAGATTAGTCTTGGTGCTACTGACACAATCCAAAATAGAAGCTGGCATCGAACCAGTAGATAACTTAATTGCGATCTTGATGATTTCCAGAGCTCTTTCAGCTGTGGAAAATGCGTTGGAATAAGTGTCTTGTCGCACGTGGACAATACTTTGCAGAAGCCTAATGTATAGTGTAAAAATGCAAAGTAAAAACATAAATTCCGGTTAATTTTAGGTCTTTCCTTGTATGCCTGACCCATGATCTTCAAACCACCATCAATAAGCCACTTTAATTTTGAATTAAGGTCTGATGATGAGATTTACACATCAGCTGGCACTTTTGGAGGGCTTTGAGACTTCACTGAATTAACATACACAAATTTTTTTACAACATGGTTCTTTAATGGTAATGACTCGAATTTTTCGATCGTCTAAAACAAAGGCTCTTAAATAGTCAATCGTTGCTTAACCCTTTATGTATCAGCCTCACATCACAGACCTCAAGATTTCGTATACTCCTCCCTGACTCTAACACAAGTTTGGATGGGGTTTGAGGTTCCTTAAAAATCCTAAGACTACCTCTGCTACTTATGCAAACTATTTTCCCTTTAGGAAAACCATAAACATTTGATTAAAAATAAAACCAAGTACTAATTTTAAAAGCAAATAATTCTTCAAATAATTTAAATTAATAAAGTTCTTAATTTTTGTAAATATATTTCTACTATTTTTGGAAAATATTACGTTTCAGTAATGACTACGTATGTTACAGAAAATAAAAAAATGTGAACTATTGTTCTTCATCGAAATACATGTTCTAATAGAATTTTCTTCAATGGGGAAAGTGTTAGTAATCTAGTCTATTTTGGCACACCTTTCAACTTTTACACGAGGGCTTTCAGAATGAGCAGAAGATAAAAATATTAATATTAGTGAAGTTGGTGAAGTTGTTCGTTATATTTTAGTCGGCATTTATTTGTGAGCAAAGTTTTTCTTGTATGAAGATAAACAAGTGTTAATATAGATGCAAGTTGGTATACATAAGCTTGCAGGTTGTTATGTGAATTTAACCTTTATCGGGCACAAAACTAAAATACAGTTTTCTGTGATAAAATACTTGATAAATGTAATGTTATCATCCTCTATAAGCATTATTTAGTCACAAAAAAATACCTGATCAGTAGTTTTTTCCCTGGGTGGTGGCTAGACATTATAGACACTGCGCACTTAAGACATTTAACTTACTTTTTCGGACAGAGAAATAATGAATCATATTACAATAAACTTTTTATGAAAAATTAATATTTATACTAAAAACTAATTCCATAACAATTAAATACAATGTACAAGTGTAATAAAATAATTGTACAATATAGAATACATATATATATCTACACATTTTATAATTTAATTTTGGTATTTTATATAGTTTGTCAAAATTATCGGCTGTAAGGAATTATCATTAATATGCAAATGTGAAAGAATATATATGAAACGTTTCACTGATATTTGATGAGATATATACTCATCAAGTAAATAAGGAGAATTTGACCAGTAGTCCCTATAGCTATATAGGCAAGCGCTGGATTCCCATAATCTTCATCATTCTATCATTAGAGCATAATCTTTATTATTCTTCTATTATTAGCGGCTACTGGCAAGATCTGATGTCAATTCTTCAAATATAGCAAGAGACTCTTGAACAGATAAGTTTTTCTAGGCATTGTTACACAAATATACTCAGACACAAATATACTCTAGCTGCCCTCATTAAAGGAGGACAGATGGTCACCGTACTAACTAGAAAGTGAAATTAGAGTTAGCGGATTTCTTCATTTCTTCTATAGTCAAATTTTAGTGCCCCATTATCCATTAGAGGCGTTGTTTGTGTTAATGTGCCTTCCATGTAGGACAATGCTTCTCAAACTTTCAGCATTCGTGATCCAATTTCCAATCACATTTTTCATCGAGAAACAGTTTTTTGAATGCAATAATAATGTACTTTGACGCTTAAGCTACGATACGACTTTAATTATAAACCGTACAAAATATCAAAATAAATATTGAATTTTGTATATGACAAGCCCATAGGAGTCACTAGTAATTACTAAAATTGTTTTTAACTTATTATTGATAAATTAATTATCAAATATATTGAGCAGTACAGATACATATTAAGCATATTATATCAGCTTACATATTTATTTAATTTTTTATTATGTCAGAATGTATTTTGTTTAGCTTTCTTTCAGTAAATTAATTTCCTTAAATAATCTTTTATTTTGGACATGCTTGGGGTCCCTCCCCACCCAGAGTTATCACCCCCCAAGGGGGCGCGCCCCACAGTTTGAGAAACACTAGTGTAGGGATATAATTTTAGACTATTTTTACACCAATTAAATACTTTCGTAAAATTGAAAACAAACTAAAATGTTTATTTGCTAGTTGTTTCACTTGTCTTTGAAAAAACTTGCTTGCGTTTATATTTAATAATAATAATAAAAAAGACATTACTATTTTATTCCAAATATTTTCTTCTTTTTATCCACTTAAATGCACTGTATTGTGTTTAAATGAATAGAGGTCCAAAGAAATCTAATAATACAATCTATGAAAATAAAGTTGGGTGAATGGTACTCTAACTGTTGAAAATGTATTAGTTATTTATTTTTATTTTAATTACATATTATAAACTTTAAATTTCAGATGGCAACGTTAGTAATAAAATTGTATTATTCTTTTTCATTTAATTTTTGTATTTTTGCGAATGGCAACACCGGTGTTCGATTCGATTGTTTATGTTCAGAATAAAGTTCGTTTTTGATCGGTGATCTTCGAAATTATTTATCTCTTTTATTTTCAAATTGCTAGCCACCGTTGCTCGAGTTTTAATTAAAACTACTTCGATTTAGAAGTGTGGAAAAGGTGATTTGGTGTCCTCATAGTATTTTTGAAAGCTAAGAAAATTAGCTTAGATTTTCTTTCGGAAGCTTTAACAATAACATTAACGTAAATGAAATATTAACGAAAGTTACCTACTGTCCTTCGAAATAGTCACATCTCATAAATATGCATCACTGTGATCTAACATATATTCTGGAAACTTTTCAAGAAATCTTCTTTTGGAATGGAGTTCAAAAGCCTCGTTACGTTTCATTACATGTTAAGAATATCGTCAATATCGATAACGCATTTTTCTCATCCATAAATCCTGGTTAACGATTTGTCTCATGGATTCACAGTTAATCTGCACATCACCAGCTATCCTGCTCATAGTTAATTGACGATCTTTCGTGATTAATTTCCTCTCTTTTTCTGTATTTTCGTCTGTAACGGAGGTTGCCAGTCTTCCTCAACAGGGATTGTCAGAAACACTTTCCCTGTTTTTCGAAAATTTCATTTTCCTATTCTGAGGTAAGAATCAATGTACTAAACCAGCACATAGTAAAACAAGTCTTACATGGAACACAAATGAGCCTTAAGTGAATAACGGTGGGGGCAGATGGTCAACACTTGCTGCTACGCATGTGCAGCAGTTTATTTCACTAGTGCTTCCAGATCGGCCGTTCGGAATTTATTCACCGAACTTTATTGTAAGAGTTTGTATATTAAGGTTTTGAAGGTATCGAAAGGCAGTTTTGTACAAGCTTGTTAGCTTTCAAATCATTTTTTTTAAATTTCTTTCCAAAGTGAAAATTTATGTAACACATGGAATAAACATCGGAAAGAACGCTTACGTAGAATTAAAAAAAAAAAAATCGCATTGATTTTGAGAGTTTGTTATTTTTGGAATTGTTAAGTCGAACATTTTATGCCCCCATCAGTTTGTAAAAAGAAGTAAGCTATTCTTTCATTGACAAAGAAATTCCAGGGAAAAAGAGAAATTTGTTTATTTTGGTAAAACTAAATGTCACCGCATTTATTCTCGAAGTTTTTAAAAGAATCTACATTTCAAAAGAAATAGAAGAGAAAATCTTTCGAGTGTTTCCGAGAAACAAGTTACAACTCCTAAAGTATTTTACTTCTATTCTTAAACTATTCTTTCAAGCATTCAAAATCCCTACCAAAAGAATGTGTTCCTCTATTACACAATAAAAAATTGAAGTTACAACATCTTTACAGAAAGTACGATTTGTGTCTTCTTTACCAACATCTTTCAACATGAAATCTTTCGCTTATTAATTTTGTTTTATTGTACAAAACCAGAATAGTATCTTTTTGGAATTAGTTGCATGACTGTAACGAATATACATCTGCTTATACTTTAAAAATGTCTCACTACTGCATAATTCAAAACGAGAGTATTTCGAAATCAATGTAGTAAAAAAGAAATGAATATAATTTTCAAAGCTGTGTGACTTCTGTTTTTCGCAAAAGACATTTCTTCGAAAACGATATTAATTTTCTTAAAAATTATTTGAGAGGAGTTTTTCTTCGAACAATGGTATCTGAAAAAAAAAAAGATACATTACAATAAGTCGAAGAAATTTGTTATATTTTTAGACGAATGAAACATAAAGATTTCACAATTTCTGATAATAAGAATTTGAAAACTGGGAACGATGTAAATGAGAAATTAGTTTCCTTTTGCAAAACAATTTTGTATATATAAAGACAAAATGGAATAACGCGCGTTTCATGTGATAATAAAGAAAGCAACTATTTATTGCACAGTAAAAAGCAATAAAAAAGTCATACTCTTCATTAAATTTTTTGATTTCGTAGACATTTTTAATTTTTTTCCCCATATCTATGAAAAAATCAGTTAACAATAGCAATAAAGATTTTATTAAAATTTAGAAATGAATATTCCGCTCAAAAAACGTTTTAAATTATTTCTTAGAATAAAATATTTCTTAGGCTATTCCCTTGGCTTAAATTAAAATGTGGTAATTATTCAATTTAAAACGCACAATGTTTTGATTACTTAGAAATAACTTTGGCCCAATATCTGTGATTAAAGCGTCTATTCGTTAATATTGAAAAAGAAAATTATTTTAAAAGCAAAAATAAATTATACAAAATCACGCTTTTTTCTACACAGATTATTTACTGTTTAACAGAGTCTATTAACCACATTTCTTCACGTTACAGGGATATGGATCTATAAAAGATCCTTCATCCCCTATATGAAATTTTATTTTTGCGCTAACAAGTGGGAGTCCTGGATGGGAGAACAAAGTTCATTGAGTTTGTAGAGACGAAGATCTTATTGGATGTTAAGGTAAGGTAGGTGGATGACGTCAGAATCTAAGAGGTGTTCTTGATGGCTTCAGCGGGAGAGATCTTGAGGATTTTGGCGGGAAGTACTGGGTTGTCTATTAACCATATAATGAAAATTTTTTAAAGTTAAGGATAGTAAGAAAATTAGTGGACCAAATTTCTTTCAATATATAGATTCATTAATTTCTGTCATTTTATGTATTTTGTTTTACTTTTCTGTAATTAAAAATCATATCTTAGTCTTTAATTATGTATTATGAACATTTAAAATATAAATACTTATATATGTTGAGCAAGGAGTTTTTAAAGTGAATGTGTTCTGGGGCTTTCATTAAATCCTAAAATGGCGAAAGTTAAAAAATTCAATATGAATTAATGAAGTTATTTATGTTCATAGAATTTATATATATATATATTATTGTAAATATATATATATTTGAAAATAAAACTTCATATTATAAATAACTTCTAATTCTACTGGTTGTAATGTTTATAAAAAGTGGTAGCATTTTATATGAATCCATGCTATGCAAATCAAAAGGCTGGAGCTATTTCGAGTTACTTCATTTTAGAAAAACATGTTATTATATACGAGGGATGTCTTTTAAGGAAGGTCCGTTTGTTTTAAAAAAATAACGACAGTATTTTGTTTCAAAACACTTTATTTTAGGATTGTACATACTTTTGCC